>LQRL01152504.1:1781-15956 GCA_001703475.1 Hydroides elegans
TTGTTGTGATCCAAAAGCAAACTAGACAGAAGCAAGAAAAAAACGCATATTTTTTCTTATTTATTCCATGGATAAAACTCAACATAATCTATTGAGGTAAGATATTTATGAACAGCAGATAAATTATGGTTTTATAGCAAAACATTTCATCGCAAAAAAATGCATAAACTTAGGAATATTTTTTACAAAAGTCATAACAAGAATGAAAATTTGCAGACATATTGGGGAATGAAGCATTTTCTCTGGTTTGCACAAAGTGATAAGCTAAGGTCATGTATAAAATATTGTTTAAGCAGTATGAATTCAATTGAATTCAAACACGGTATTGTTGTCGTATTGCATTTGAGTTTTCTAGTTAAACTTACTCCACTAACACTTAAGGCTCAGCCAAAATATTTCTCTAACAATCAAGGGTCAATACATTTCGACAGCTATAACAAAAAGTAATACTCTTCTGAATTTTTTTCTACAATAGACACTCGAAACAAAAACATTCTTATACTCTAAAATCTAAATAAAAACAGATTATTCAAATTCGTCAAGAATCATTTAACGTAGGCTATCGAACAAATTATACATGAAATACACATATTATAAAGAACGAATTCAATCTGAGGCTATAATCATCGGTTGCAAAAAATATCATTGGCATACATCGCAATCATACTTTTATCTATGCGGTTTCAATTTTGAAATAGCATTTCGAACAGCAATATGTTAATGTATTACAATTTTGCACCGCCAAGCATTATAATACAATTTTAATACATATAGTCTCGCTCAAATATATAATTATTTAAAAATTAATAATTGAAAGATAGATCAAATATATACAATTTATATCAATCATATTGCACATGATACTTCTCGTATTAAACGCACACTTTCAAGTGACAAAAGGTACATAATGCTGCTTACAGCGATTTTGTACCAGGGAATAACTTACATACAAAGCTTACTTTAAAAGTAAGTTGCTTGGTTAATGTATCTTCTAAAAATCCGTCATCATAAAATAACATTAAATGCTTCTATAGAATTGTTTATTGGTTTTTACTTTCATGGTTAAAAACCTTTAGTCGTTTGTATTAAATTGTATTAATTGCAGCTTAACTATCACACTTGACAGAAATATCCATCTACAAACACCCAACAAGTATGTTTGTCATCAATCAATGAAGAATTGGTTTTTAAAAATCTATAGGATATACCGACACAGGAACACAAAATGTAACAGTATGAAAACATGGAACAAATCGTTGCAATAACAAACCCTCACAGAATAATGATGGAAGAACAGCTCCATAGCATATTCGTCTTTGACTTAACAATAGTGCCACACTAAAGAACCAGTGTCGAAATTCGAAATAACTATCGGTAAGAAACATAATTTACATTAACTTCTATTTGAAGTAGCATATCCGAATGTGTAAAACCAACAAAATAACGCATGGTACAAAACGTAAATTATTCAGCTGGTTGCATTTGTGTTGCACAACGGTAACATATAAAATAACACGATAAGATTTTTTAAATTGCTCATGCATGTTCATCTGGTCACCTAAAACGTATTAGTCAGCTCAACTATTACCCTTTTGATGAATCGGAATAGATCGGTACAAAAATCAAGCCGCATAGATTTATAAAAGCATTAAATATTTACGATAACTTTCCAGTATACAAAGGCTTATATAGTATCGACAAATTACAGTGCCATCTAGAATAATGAGCAAAATAACATTTACACATTTCAGAATACATTTCGTTGAATACTGATACAAAGTACTCGAGGATAAATACTTTTTTTCTGATTAGTCGCATAAAAAAACATTTACGAATCAGCACAAAGTCTTAGAAATGATAGTGCTGTCCTTTATATGTGCTGCGTTTGATGCACTTCCAACTAAACCAATCGTAAATGCCCAGTGGTTCCTTCCGAACCGTGTCCTTTACAATAAACCGCATTGGCGTAACATTCAATATGACATACAAATCTAGCTAATTTCTGGCCGTATGCAATACCTTTAAAACTACATTAAGCATTTTTATAAAGGACCTCTGTATTGATTACATGAAAGATCAATTCCAAGACTACGGGTCCCTCCCTGTTCTGTGCAGCGGCGTTGTGAATGACGGGTATGAGTTCGTTGTCGAGGGCGTTCATGTAGAGATCCGGGAGCTTCTCGCCTTTGCTTCCCACTTCGTAGCCAACCTGCAAGAAAAGCAGGTTAAAAGCTAAAACAGTTTCTTTTCATGCAAGCAACTCATTGTAAGACTAAATGGATGAACAATGAGAAACCATAGTGAAGATATATTCACTGATCGAAAGAGAAAATTATTCAAGCATTGTTGTTACTTAAAAACATGTAAGTTATTTTGTGAGTATTTCAGTAAAGTTAGATTTTAAAAGCAAATTTAATGATGAACATCGGGGGGCAGTGGTGATTGGCGCTCAGTCAGGAGACATCTAAGGGAAGAAGAGTCCTGAGTATCTAAGCACCCAAGTAAAGTCAATAGTTGGTCATTATAATTGCAGATAATATTTCAAACATTCTTGTTACTTAATATGTATGAATATTCATTTTTGTTTCGGTAAGTAGATCTATCTCATTTATGCTTATTAGAGCTTTTAATGATCGCTTACATTATCATTGCTGATGGTAGCCCGCAGACCAATGCGCGTATAACCCGCCTGTGCCAATTGATCTAGTTTGGACGCGAGTGCCACACAAAGTGCCTGTGACAGCGCTTCGGCCAGGCGGCTCAGGTCGACCGCCTCGACACGCGCTGTTTCTTCGTTGCTCTGCAGGAAGAACACCTACAATGAAAGAAGAAATAGAATATTTATTTGAATAAATTTCCGTGTCTTCAATGTCCAGCCTAAAGAATAACCGCAATAGCGATTATGGAAAACAATCATGAGTTTTAATTCATCAGTCATCAGTCATTGGTCATCAGTCCCGTACATCACCCACTAATGTGATGAACCTTACCAAGACAGAAGCCACACTCTTAAAGCATTATTCTGAAACTTAAAGTTGTCTTTGTTATGTGTATATTCTTCAAATTTTAAATCACTCAATGATTTTGATATGCGAAAAAGAGAACGTTTTTTGTTCAGGCACTGACCTGAGTCCATCGAATGGCCTTATTGGCCTGACCTAAATAGTCGACCGCGTTATGAATGTGCACGTCAGACACACCGTCCATCGGGAACTTGTCGATTGGGCTCATCACGCTGCAACGAGAAACATATCGACGCCAAAATAAGATAGACTCTTAATCCTTGTTAGTATACATGGTTTCTCATATCTTACTAATGGTGTTTTTATACTATTTTGAATCAAATATTAGGTGAGCTGGTTGCAAATACCGTGAATTTCGAAAACTTCATACTTTTTTATGATTATCCACAAACTTAAACTCTTCACTGTTTGATATTTAACGCAGTTATGGCATTATCCGCAATCAATAAAATACCACCCCTAAACATAACATAATTATATAGACCGCCTGTATATGTTCGCCCTTAGTAACCAAACCACCCTTACCCGACATTGAAATCCTTATCCGCGTCTATCCACTGCACAATCACCGCCTCCTCAGGCTCACCCGGCTGCGCACCACCATACTCAATATTGAATTCGCGCATCTGCTTCAAGGCCTCACGCAGCTGCATCATGGTATCAGGTAATATCTGGACCATGAGGCCGTCCTCGACGATGCTCGATTTGGCCTCGATGCCGTCGCTGCGTTTCACGTTGGCGTTGAACACGACAAAACTAGCGCCCGTCACTTGAAAAGGAAAAGCATGGGTGATTATATAGACATGGTGATGTGCGTAAAGATTTTTTGTGGTTTTTGTACATTTTACGCTACAGTTGAACGCGTTCGCGTTGAATATGATGAAGCTGGTAAATACACATTTGTTGTGTATGTAGATTATAGTTTACAGCTGAACATGTTCGAGTGGAAAATGACGAAGCCCGCGTCCGTCACTATATATGAATGGCAATTACATCTATTGTCGCAGTGAAAATGACAAAAAATATGATGTCACAATAATAGGGCGGCAAAAAAATATAAATAGGATAATTTCTTTAATGACGGATGGATGCTACATGTTACAAATCAGTGATATGATACTCAAACTGTTGTTGTTGACGCTTCTTATTATGGTTATTATACATCATATGCTAATTCTACTAACCTTGCCGCGGCTTATTGTGTATATTTATGGCCTGCGTCTCATAGTTGCCTTCGTCGTTTTGGATGCACACCAAGTAGGAATCGGCCTCTTTGCTGAAGTTAGCCGCTAAAGCCAACACTTGATCCGTGCTGCTAGCCAGGGCACGCATCACCTATCAAAGGGGGAAAGGAAGATAAGTGATTATTGATGACGTATAATATTAATACTGGCAGTAAGTTTAATCTATTTATTGTAGTTGATAGCTCATGAACAATGTGTGGATCTAGGGGCGGACTCAAGTCCTAAAAGGATTTACTCCTTCGATGTAGGCTATGAAGTTTACGTTTTGCTATTGGGCAAAAATAAATATCTATATTGTTGCCTACAAATATCGATTATGAAAACAGGGAAACGTTATGCATCCTTTTTACTATTTCGATATCTACCAATGTCCACATTCATATATGTCAGAAAGCATACCATCTTTTGTCATATTTTGTTCATAATCAATATGTACCATCATGACTAATTTGCAATGTTACCATCCTCTTTGATCCTATTTTCTCACTCACATCATCGTAGCGGTTTCGCGGCAGCTGTATATACGTCTTCTTGTCGCGCATGGTAATCGTGAAACCGCGCACGCGTGGAATCACGTACTTGTAGTTGCGGAAGTCGACCAACACATTCATTATGGTGTGCCCGATCTCGCCGAACACGGGCTTGCGGAAGCGAACGCTGACTAGGGGACAAGGGTAATCTGCAAAGTAAAGCAGGGTGGCAATATATAATTAATTGAGGTTGGCTTTTTAAATGATTTCTATAAGTCAGTCTTTTTCGATGCTACAGGATAATACCCCTCACAGCAAAATTTCATTTGTTCAAATTATCAGACGTGTTTGAGATACATGAGACATCAATAAATTATAAACAAAATTAAACATATCCAACAGTGAATAGGTAGGAAGCATAAATTTACTTTTTTGGATAACTATGCCACCAATTTTGAAATCATATTTTGACTATAATATAATATCCCTTCTTACACCATAACTCACATCTGAACTCGGCGCCTAACCGCAACAGCAGCCTCAAGGGGAACACCTTGGCCCAGGGTGTCTCCCACTTTTGTAGCAGCACGGCGAACACATAGGGCGCCTCCTGGGGCACGATGAGTTTGTTCAGACACTGGAAGGTGGGACGCACATACAGGAAGCCGCCGTGGTCGCGACTGTCGAGGAAGCCTTGTGATGGCGCCACTATGGTGTGCTCCATGTTTGTCACCGGGTGACCTATATGAAAGAGAAAATATGAATATATAAGTAAATCAATTATAATTTTACGGCCTTTCCTGATAACCAAAGGCAAGAGAGATAGAAATATGAGAAAAAGGGTTCTTGAGAAAAAAGTTCAGTCTAACGAACAATATTGCCCAATTTAACTTTATATTTTTTCTGCTTATTTACAATATCTGGCCCAATAAAAAACACACGGTTTGAAACTTTATTCTATTTTCATATAGCCCATCCTACTTTGATAGAGAATCCATTGTTTTGCCATAGATTACCAATAGTGTTTTTCATATACAAAATACACGTATAAGTACATATGTATCTATTATTTCATTGCAAACCCCTTACGTATTGTCTAAAACAATATCACACGTACCTTTAGCGGCCTGTTCGTAGACGGACTGGAAGTGCTGAAATAGATCGATGGGCAGGCATTCCTCGTCGGGAAAGACCTCGAGTAAGACGACGAGTTCATCTTGAGCCACTGTGCACATGCCTTGGCTCGTGAAGCACCAAACTGTCTTGTTCACACAGCAGTCCACTGTGAGGGGGAGAGAAAAATACGCGAAATGTGTAAATAATTAAATCGATAAAAAATTATATTTATCTATAGGCCTTAATACTGTATCTATTTTATATGCGAATACGTCTGAACACATGCTTATAGTTAACATGGGATACAATTCAAGGCTATAGAAAATTTGGATAACCATTACACTTCTTGTTCGTCAGCAGACAGTGATGAAGTAAATACGAAGCCATACAAATATGCGATTTGTTGGAGGGTGCTTGTTGAATCAAACAAGATGTATCCAGTTACCCGATATGACTTGTGATGAACAAAGAAATCTTGAATCGGATTATATCAACTTAATTAATCTTTACATATAATATTTCTCCCAAGTACATGTACGCCTTTTTTTCAATATCATATAAATGTGCATAACTTACTATTGACAAGTTTGACTAGAACGAGTAGATTTTTGTTGAGAACAAACTGCAGGATATTATCCCCTGAAACATCGAAAGCATTGAAATGACAAAAACATGTGATAAGAATCAATGTTCTTTTATAGACAAATAGAAACATAAAAATTTGCTTAAATTATCCTTAAGATATATTCACTTTTTTCTAGTCTGGTTGAATAAGGTTAAAATGCACATTTTGAAGGAAAACTTTGTCAAAGGCAACATGGCTTTTTTCATTTAAACATATAATTCAATTGCGACTATCAATATTGCAATTTGCCTCTAAGACGCATAAGTTTTGACGTAAAGTCAACACTTTTTTCGGTGCATTTAGCTTAGCCTCGTTAACTTAAATGAGGTTAAAAGAATGGTTATTTAAAACTTATCCAACATTAGCTTGGACCATTCTAAGACTAGGAAAATTACAAGATACATACCTCCGTTTATGAGGGCCATTACTTCTGGAATATTTCGGCATGGTTCCATGAGAAACTCTGAAACCGATATATATTTTTTCTATATAACATACGTATTTAGCTTAACAATTATTGTCTTTAATAATTTATGAGAATGACCAATAATTTGTCATTCTCATAAATTATCAATCATTGATATAATTCAATGGCAAACAGTCTGGCAGTCATCTCTTGCAAAGCGAATATACGTGCCATTTTACTAAAACCAGCATAGCCTGGACATGGCAGACACCAACGGCACAATATATCCATCTCCCAATATATTAGCCTACATATATTATATTTGTATTTCCTTATAATACATACCTCCATTTTCACCATAGCCCAAGAAGCGAGGCGGAAGACCAGTATGTGGCACCAGCGAGGTGGTCACACTTTGGGCGGATGTGGGTCGCGATGAAGACGAATTGCGGGAATCTCCTGAGAAAAAAAACAGAGAAAAATGGCATACAGCGAGGGTTTTAACAGCAATTACCAAGATGTCATGTCAATATAATTCTCCGACAGTGATTCCAAACAAAGGCTTGTTGGTCACACATATTTGACCTGCCTTACGTTTCGTTAACGTCATATCGAAGGTTGAGATAGGCCGAACTGAGCCTGTGTATCAAAGCTTTCCCATTAGTTTACTGCACCTTGATACATGAAATCCAGGAATAGACAAAGATCTTTTTTATCTTCTTCCTACTGAAAACAATTAGGGCCAATTTCTCAGCCTATGTCTAGACTAAGTGTCAAGGTTTTAATGAACGGGAACCTGATTTAGACTTAGGCTGTGAAATTTGCTATTAGGCTTTGCTTTGTAATAAACCATCGTAACATACCCGACGACGACGACCGGTCGACCCTCCTTTGCCTTCGGCCCGATCGATGGTACGGCTGCTGCGCCTGCGCTTCGGCCGATCCGTCGATCTCGGTCAGGTCGCCGCCCGGCCGGATGCCGTCCGAGAAGATCACCTTCTTGCTGTTCTCGCGCTTAAGCGAACCTGGATTGGATTCATGGAGATATTGGTTGATGAAGATTAATTAATTAATGGTGTGAAAATCAGGTTATGATAACTAAATCCATAACATTTAGAAGTCAACAACGATGCCGTCCGATGCTGTTCTCGCGCTTCAGCGAACCTGGTATTATATGAATACAGTTTCTGTACTGGGTTATGAAAATGTAAGTCAGTTACTCAATTAATGCAGTGAAAACCAGGTTATGATAGCTCAAACAATAACTTTAAGAAGTTAACAGTTTGAATTCTGGTCGATTTGAAAGCTTCTGAAATAGGCCTTCTAAAGAGCATCATTATGTTGACCATGTTATCAGATATCAGAAGGGTGTAAGATCTTAAAGTTATTGGATTCGCCAAGCGAGAAAAGGAACGGAGTTTTGAGGATAGCTCAAGAATATTTCTTAATATAGAATATTTCTTAATATACAAAGTTCTGTAAAGGTAGAAACAAGAAGGTAAACTATACGAGTCAATTAAAGTGTTCGATACTTAAATTTATATTAGTGAGCGTCATAATTAATATAGTTAGGTCTCTCATTTAAATTTTAACAAATTTAATTTTAATTTTAACATATTGTTTGTATAGTTTGTTTTAATGAGTAAATAAACTGGTGTACAATTAAGACCTCAATAAAATTTATGTTAGTGGATAACAAATAGCAAAACTAAATTTAACTTGAATTTTTACTTTGCACAGGGTAGAAGACAAAAGATGCATGCATAAGCGTGATAGACAATACGATAAAACAGCTGGAACAAAATCAATTCATAGAGGGCAATCAATGAGCAAAACTAGCTTTTTCACTGTCTTTTCGAAATTTCAAAAAACCACAAATAATCATTGAAAATTATATTTGTTTTCTTTAAATCATGCATTTTTAAGTTTGGCAATGTGAAAGTTTGTTTCGAATCTTAATATCGAAATGGAATGCTGTATCCCATCAGAGTTCAAATAAGTTATTTCTAGAAAAAAAAATACTTCTTTGCCACTTCGCCAAAAAGTGGACGAAACAATAATTTGATTCAAAATAAAACTTATCGTGGGTTAACATACTTCATAGAACCAATACAACTGAACAAAACAAATAACAAAACAAAAGCCACAAAACGCAAAGAACCAACCTTCCTTCCTAAGCACACCGACGGGTACCATAACACTGGGAGGAGGGGTGTTAACGTTGGCTTGCTGCATGGGAGGAACGGTGGAGCAGTACTCACTGGGGTCGTTTGGATCGGGGCCTAAGGCGCCGCCCCCCTCGGCCGAAGCACCTGCGGCTGCGGCGGCCGCCATGTTGGATACGCCCACAGTGGCGCCCTCCTCGGCGCTCATGCGCTCGAATACCACCGCTGTGGGGATAAGAGAAATTGAACATATTATATCAATTATAATCGAGAAAAGTGTATTGAAGATATGCGTTTCGTTTGTAAAACAATACGCGTGGATTAATGGTGATTTTTTTTATACATTTATTTATGTATATCTCAGTTTGTCAACATAGATAAATTATACTAGGCAATTACGTTTTGGAAACTGTCAATATGTAAGTAATATACCTCCAATGTTATCAATCTTATACAATTCAGTACACTTTCGTGGACCCTCACGATTTTAAGGCTCAATTTTCTAAATAATTTGCGTGAGAAAAATATATGTCAAACTCAAGACTTATGGGTTAAAAATACTTTGCATAATATATACACGTAGCTGATGAAATTGTTGGCTCTTTGATAAATAAATATAACTAGGTACCTCTGATGAGATCTTGGTAGCACTTCGAGCACACACGCGCTTCCTTGTTCTCCATATATTGTAGTTTACTCTTCAGATAACAGCAATTACTACAAAACACCTGAAACCCCAAAGCGTGAAATCGTTAGAGTGTGAAACACTGACGTGAATTTTTAATCTTTACATTTTTTCAGTCTGTATCTCTGTTTTATGCATGTTTTTTTTTCCTGTGCACCTTAGTTACGCTTAGTAACTTCATTTAATATCATATAATTACCACAATACAAGTAGAACGATTAACATTAAATTCTAAGCAATTCCATTAACAATAGAAACTCAAACATGGTTTGATTTAACGTTCAAATCTTTTTAACATACATCCCAAAAACCCTACTTAACTCGCTACTTAATAGTTTTTCACAATAGCAACGACTTAGACCACTACTATCTATCCCTAACTTAAAGGAGTTCCCGATGAGAAATAATGATTGAGGTAGAGATTCAAGTTTTTATTTCTTTTTTTATCAAAGTAAGAACAAGTCCAAAAGTGTGACAGTTTTTTCTCCTGGAGAGGCTCAGCTTCAAGCTTTTTTGTTTATAATTTGTAAAATGATATTAGAGCTCTCGCTTATGTCGTTCATAAAAATCGCATGGACAATCTACCTGTTATCACAGAGCGACAGACGGACGACTAGACTGACAGGCGGAAACCTATATCCCCTCATTTCACATAGGATATCTAGAGGATGTCTAGATGCCTCTTAGCTTCACCTTTCCGCACGCCCTGCAGTGATGCCTCCTCTTGGTAAAAGTAAACTTGAGCTCGCACTCCATGCAGTTGGGCGCCTCGGCATCGGGCACCCACTTGGGTGGCACTTTGCCCAGGTCGGTGATGGCGAACAAAGGGTTGGAGGAGCTTTGTGGCGGAAGAACTGTGCCCGGGGTGCGACCGGGTGAGGTAATTGTGGGCACCGTAATCAGGGAGTCTGAAACGATTGCAATTTACGGAATTTATTTTTTTATGTCGATATGGAGACATGTTGTTAACTTTTAGTGATCATATTTCATGAAAAGCAATCAGCTTAACGTTTTCTCTATATAACTATGTCAGATGTTATATGCAGGTTATTATTTTTCACACGTCCAATTCATACAATATGGTTCACGGCAAATACCTCTTTTATTACAATTTCACAATCATATCTTGAGTCATAACATCCTTTTAATTTATTAAATGTGTTATTATAAAATGTGTTTCCTTTTTTCTGTTTTTTTTCGTAAAAGCTAAAACTGCAATAAGATGAATATACCATTCTTTCATCTTATGACTACGGTAACCAACCTGCACTGGACGACGCTTCCTGCGTCGGCATCTCCTGACTATAACCAGTAGCGCCCTCTACCGCTTCCGCCGCACTCTCCACATCCGCAGGGGTTGCAACGGGGACCGCAACTGGGGGAGTCACTGGGCTCACAGCTGCCGGCACTTGTGGCTCCTCTGTTCCAATTGTAGATGCTTCAGTCCCCATCATTGGCGAGGGTGCGACAGGCTCCGACGGCGAAATAGAACCGCCACGCGACGGGAGATTTAAACTGTTGGGTCGCCGCTGTTTCTGCGATGAAGATGCAGGCTCGCTTGCTTCCTGTACGGGCCATGAGGCCGGTCGAGTATGCGCTTGAGGGGTGGTTGCTGTAGATGGCGGTTCTGTCGCTGTGTTGGTTGTGGATTTGTTTGGGGGAAAGGCTAGTGTCAGTGCTCCTGGAGGGAAGGTGCCTTCAGGGATAGCACTTTCAGATGTCTGTTCTGAAGCGATCAGAGGTTTTTGACGCAGTATACTGTCCGTTTGTTGTCCTTGGTTCATACCTGTTTGAAGCGATTTTGAATCGACATTATTAGTTGTTTTCATAGCGGTATTGCTTATCATACTTTCACTGTCGTCATGTGTATTTTCTGGCTTATTTTGTAAATAAAGTGGAATAATATTGGTCTCTTGGGTAGTACTTGGATCTTTGACTAGGCGAGCCAATGGTAAATCGGGTTTCGAAAGACCAAGTAAACTATTTGGTCTACTTCTCCGTTTCCCTTCGGGTGTACCTTCCTTGGGTCTGACTTCACAGCTCTTACTTGCATCAGTTAACGCATTTGCCTTTGATGCGTTCTGTTCCTCTTCTTCAGACATTGAATCGAGAGCATTCTGGAAGCCTGGTACTTTAGTAAAACCTGGATCGTCCATCGGGGTTGCAATGCCTGGGCTTAAGATAGCAGGGGCAAGAAAACGCTCAACACTTTCTCCACTACCACGCCGCTTGCCCATACCGTCAGAGGGTTGTTCCGGGGATAGGGTATTAGGCGTGGAAGTCAATGATAAGTTATTTATGGCATTGCCCTGTTCAGTGGTTGAGTCTGTATTGAGTAGCATGGTGGATATTGCACTGGTTTGCTGAGATTGGGCTTCATTTGATATGGCAAGAAGAGTTCGTGTATCAGGCTCTGTATTTAAGGAGGAAGACCCTGAATAAGAATCTGAAGACATGAGTTGAGCGTCACTAGCTTGTGTGGTTTGTGGATTATTAGGTGGTTGAGCAGGCTGGGTGTCTAAAGCCATTGCTTCGGACATGGCTGGTTGCACGTCTTTTTCACCTTGTTTTAATTCGGCGATTTCCTGCTCCAAAGCCGCTAACTCGGAATCGACTGCTGCCATGTCAGCTTCGGTCATAGTCAATACATCCGTATGAAACTGAGTCAAAACATTTGAAGCGCTATTATCACAGGTTAGGTTAGGTGAATCACTCATATTCGAAACAGAGCTTGATTCTTGTAAAGCACCACTGGATATGGTATTCACATTTAAATCGTTCTCATCCGCTCTTACGAGTTCTTTTACGATTTCAATTTCGTCGCCTCCCTCTTCACTCATACTGGTTTTGAAATCATTGGGTTCTTGAACACTGGGCGACTCATTCAGTGAGGAAATCGCCTGATATGTATCCATATTTGTAGGTGTAACATCGGAGGAACTCAATTGCTCTGAGTTTACCAATGCATCACGGCTTCGCACATTACAATTATCTAATTGTTCCACATCTGCAATTGTAACAGAATCTATGCTCATTTTTGCAGGAGAATCGGCTGAGCCTTTGGATTCGTGGAGAGTATCATGTGAACCTTGTGCGTTTGACGTTTGCTCATGGGTCACTGAGGCAATTGAACTCTCTGTTATTGAAGTATGACTCGCATTCTCGTCCATTTCTGCAGATGCATTATCATTAAGCTCTGCAGTATCACGCATTAAAAAATCACCCGATTCTAATGGAGAGGAGGGGTTTCCAGATTCAGAAGTACCAGACTTCTGACAACTTTGTACGTCATTTTCCCTAAGACTAAGACGAGTGTCGATATCCGATTGAGGAACAGGATGCTTCATATTTGTTTCTTGACCAGAAGGCACTGCATAGGAATGTTGAGCTATATCTTGTAAGGTATTAGAGTGAGGAACACCAGGATGTTCGGTAGATTGTTGAATTCTATGAACAGGCGATGTATTCATATAACTATTGACTATGTTAGATTCTCCTTGTTCGCTACTCACACCCGAATCACTTTGGTTTTCAGTTTGCCCGGACTCTGTCGAGGGAACCATAGCCGGGTGGTCATACACAGAGAGGGCAGGGGGTGAGCTTGACATAAAACTCGGTCTATCCTCTCGGTCTCCGATATGTGCATGCAATTCCGAAGCAACCTGTAATATTTCACTTCCAGTATCTGTTTTATGGTATTCCTCGGTCGTATATGGTGGTTTATTTTGCGGGTCATATAAAGGTGTTTCAAATGCAAACGCACTATTTGAAGTATCGTGATCATCAGGAATAAAATGCCCTTCATCAGTTTTATCTGTTGAACATAGCTCTGCTGATTGCTGCGGGTACATCATGTTCTGGTTTTGATACAAATCCATATCAGAATCATGCAAGTCAGCACTGACAAACTCATCATTACCCATGCGTTCAAGTCGCTGAACGTTGGTATTTAAATCGGATCCAGGCTCCGAAAGGTCAAATATACCACTCCCAGGAACGCTTTTTAAATCTATACGATTTACTTGGGTCATATCGGAACATGCAGACGGCATTTCTTGGTAGAAAGAATTTGACACTTGTTTTGAATTAAGATTAACTGGCATAGATGCAGAGATATCAGTCTTTACTTCACTATAGCTAGGTGGATCTTTCGGAGGACCCACCCTAACATGAGGTGGGGATCGTATCGCACCTGGTGATGTTCCTGAAAGTACAAATAAAGAGATTATATATAAATTTACCTGACATTCTATTTTAATATAAAACAACAGTTACGCTGTGCAATTAATTACTCATTTAATAAATATCTCATTTCAGAAATTGGCAAATACATTATACATATTAAAATTGTTTTAATGTTTTACCTTCATTTTTCTCGAACTCATCGAGAACTTGGTCCAAATCAGTCCAAAAATCATCCATTCTCTGGCCTGCAAAGAAC
>LQRL01152513.1:14145-32516 GCA_001703475.1 Hydroides elegans
TAATGTCACTTTTGTATTTCCACTGTTGTTGACAATGACGTCTTTAAAGCCGTTATAAATGACACCGTCCTTCTAACGTCAGTAACGGGTTATACGATTCCAAAACAAATGCGAATCCTGTGCACTTTAGGATGGCATTATGAATTAAACATAATTATTTTAAATGGTGTTCAACAACCGTTTATGACGACAATTTTATATCTCAAAGGTTCTCTGGATGCCTCGATGGTGGGTAAACTGGGTGGGCGGACGATGCTCTACTATGTAGGCACCACGGCATTAGCAGTGACTGAAGGATTCATTTTCGTCTATACCATTCGACCCGGTAGTTATGCAAAGACAGAGGGTGACACCAATTCAACCAGCCAGGTGAGTATTTATCAAAAGATATTGACAACAAGTACATGTAAGTTGACTGAAAAGTGATAAGGACAAAACTCATAATTCCTGAAAATATTCGTGGAACAATGTACTTTTTGAAATATAATTTTGTCGTGATAACGTAACATG
Source organism: Hydroides elegans (assembly GCA_001703475.1). Lineage (NCBI taxonomy): Eukaryota > Metazoa > Annelida > Polychaeta > Sabellida > Serpulidae > Hydroides > Hydroides elegans. The sequence continues at coordinate 14,656 of LQRL01152513.1, forward strand.
ATGATTTGAAATAACCCCATATGTGTATATGGTTTTCAATTTTTCTCCTTCCTACTTTACCATTACGAAATCCTTAGAACTAATGTAAAAGTGGAAATTGTAGGTTATAAAAGGCAAACAAATTGGGCGCAAGGTTTACGAAAGAGACCGAATCTTTTTGCAATTACACTGCACATAATGTATAAGCAAACCAAATATCAGAAAAAGGCTGAAGTCCAGAGAGTCAATCGAAAATCGATTGACAACTCCTATTTCAGGAACCTATAGGTGACATGAACTTTAATGGCATAGACACCGCTCTGGATATGATCCGGAATATGTTCCCGGATAACATCATAAAAGCCTGCACCACTCTCTACAATACTCGCGTTACTATGGTCAACGTTACGCTTAGCGACGGGAGTGTAGCGCAAGTGGAGTCGTTTAGCAACGAGCCTGTAGACAATATGAACGTTGTTGGTAGGTATGAACATCGCTTTTTCAGATTTCAACAAATAATTCTTATAAATACATAAATAGTCTACTTGATTCTCATCTTATTGAATTCAGTTACAATTGAGTATATACAATAAAGTTTTTTCTTCTTTCAATGTATGTTTTAATTGTTTGTATTAAGAAAACAATACTGATTTAGAAATCCCCAAGCATTTTCTTTACGAATTGCAATATATTAAATTATTTTATTTTAGGACTGGCCTTAAGTTCTATATTTTTTGGAGTAGGACTTGTATTCATCGGCAAAAAAGGGCGCATTCTCATTGAAGTTATCGATGCAGTTTTCGCCGTATTTCTTAAGATGGCTTTATTATCACTATGGTAAATTTATTCATTGAACATTTATTAGACTAGATTACATATATGTTGGGCTGGGTAAAAGAGTACTTGCACTTAATTATGTCCAATGGACCAGTCAAACTGCTTGGTTCGATTAACCTGTGCATAAGTTCAAAACAAAAATATTAATAGATATACAATAAAACATTTAATCGATTTAAATGTAGACTATTACGATATTATTATTCGATCCGTTTGATCCTGCTGTCCCTCAGGCTATACCCGATCGCCGTAGTCTCAATGATTGCGACCACCGTCATCGAAGTGCAAGACCCAATGAGCATGCTCCAACAAATGCTGGCATACGTCATCACCGTCATAGTGGCACTAATTTTCCATTCACTCGTTATTCTGCCCCTGATTTTCTTTTTATTCGTGCGCAAGAATCCGTATAAGCATGTGAAAGCGTGTGGTAAAGCGATACTGACTGCGTTTGTCACTGGAAACAGGTATTGTCAAGAATAATATACTATATATCTTTATAAATTTGGTGTGGAAAAATGTGAAGAAACTATATTCAATTTTAACTGATTCAAACCTATGGCACTCCCCCCTCCCAATAATAATGAAAAACACATGGTCTTTTTTCAGAACCACCCAAACAATTCGATTGAGTGTATTGTTATGTACAACATGTAATATATTTTTTCCTGATTGTTGATTAATTAAATCAAAATTTGGTGTTTTCCGATTTTCAGTTCAATGACGATCCCTGTTACGATGCGGTGCCTGGAAAGGGCCGGTATTCATCGCTCAGTAATACGGTTCATGGTTCCCATTGGTGCCACGATGAATATGGATGGGCTGGCTCTCTATGAGTCACTTTCCTGTGTTTTCATTGCAACCATCAATGGTATGAATCCGGGCCCATTCGAAATTCTAACTCTAGTGTAAGCTACAAGACTATAAGAATAATCTAAACTAGACTTTAGATGAATTAAGGATTCCATCGCATATTTACACAGAATTCATTTTTAAATTAAGGAATGGTTCACTAATTGTTGTGAAATTAAAGTGAACTATTTACTATTATTTTTTGTTGTTTAACGGGAAAATTTAGCTTATTAACTTAAAAATAAATATATCAAGTTCAGTAATGTTTAGGTTCAACCACAATATTTATGTTTTATATTAAATCTATTCGTTCTTACTGGTTAGAAAGCACACAACTTATTTGATGATTGTATAACCATTCCCGTAGTCATGCTCTATTGTACGGACTAACCTTTATTCCCCGAGTAAGAGCCGACGATAGCATCGTTAGTCGATAGCAAGATATATAATTTTTCGATAGACCTCACAATCATTAATTGAGTCACCCCGACCAGTTTTTGGGTCACTTACTTTTTGTAATAGAACATTCATATTTTTCATAAATAATAAAATCATGGCCACGCTAATATTAAAGCATGGCCAAGATTTGATTTGTACTGTCAAAAATATTTATTTCATTCTATTTCTATTAGTAATAGTAAGTGACCCAAAAACTGGTCGTGACTCAATTAATGGTTGTGAGGTCTAGTTAAAACCATGTTCGTATTCTTTCATCTCGATGCACGAAGAGTTCAATATAATTAATAAACATATATTTTATCATTCTTATAAAAAATGTATTGATTTTATTTATTAGAATCACGGCAGTTGTGCTGTCCCTAGGCTCACCGACCTCGATCAGTGGTGTTTTCCTATTTTTCATCTTGTTTAAAACCATCGGACTGCCAGTCAGCGATATCGCGCTGCTTATACCGACGGACTGGATTCTGTGAGTATATTGGTTGGTGCCTAATTACAACAAATGTGATAACGTATATGATATATATATTTTTCTTTTTTTCAAATAATTTGGATCATCATAAAGTTTTAGCATTTGATACCTTAATATTTGGTCTTATTAATGATGGATTTGAGTTTTCATGATAAGATTAATGATACCATGACAATGACCAAAATGTAAGGATCCCGCTTCAGCCAAGCCTGAACGTACGTTTCGACTTATGATGTATCTAGACTTACTAAATTTCTTAAAGCACATAAATCTTGGACTGAAATTGCATGCGTTAATAGACAATATCCCGTTTTGTATCCGTATAGAATGAAACTTCGGACATGTGTCAACGTATGGTGCGACTGCATCGGGGCAGGTGTGGTCCACGCTCTTTCGAGGGACGATTTCAAACAACTGCGCCAAGATCTGGACCATGAATTTGCGGTTGGGGAAGAGGAAGAAGAGTCAATGGATATAAAGCCGAGATCTGATGATGAGGATGGACAAGAGATGGATCATTTGTTGTGAATATGTATCTATAATGATCTTTTATAATAGAATATGGTAGAATCAACAAATTTTGTTTTTGAATAATTTTGCTTAAGTCTGCCTAACAAATCATTTACAAATTTCGATTCTATGGTGTTTTGTGACTAGAACCCAATCTCACAGACACGCAAAAACTAATTTTGTATTTAAAATGGAAAGGTACATTAGACTTTTGATTCTCGTCATTGACATAGTTCAGACATAAAGTTTCTTTTATATAGTGAAAATATTGAAGTGCACATTTTGTTTGCTGTTCAATATACTGCATATTCGTTTGCTGATGATATTGCTGTTTTTTAAAGCTTGAATAACTGCCAATCTAAATTGGGCCAACGATTTCTTTTTGCAGTTTAATTAAACAAATTTGAAGACATATGTCTTTGTTCTACTGAATAGGGATTTATCGATGTGTCTTTGGAATGGTGTGCAATTAAAATTGTAAACGGTAGCCCAAAGAACCCAGGTGAGTTAATCGTGTGTGCTGTAAAATTGACACATTGATTACTTACACAGATTGATATATATATAACAAAGTGTTCTTAGTGGGTTATGGTCAACTCGCCCAATTCCCAACTCGCCCAATTTTCTTAACCAACTCGCCCAATATTTTACCAACTCGCCCAAAGTCAACTCGCCCAATGTGCTTGGTCAACTCGCCCAAAATGGTTACCAACTCGCCCCAATTTCTTTTTACAACTTAGAAATATTTTTATCAATTATTTTAAACTTTTCTTAAGAAACATTTTGATTTTTTTTTTAAATCTCACGAAAAATGTTATTATTTTTTTTCTTTAGAATAAATTCATTGGTATATTTTTGTTTTAGATAATGAGTGTGAAAAGATTAAAGAAATCAAATTTGATAGTCGATTGCAGTTAGGAATGTTATTAGTTTTGGGTTATGGCAAAATGTTAATGCTCACCTTAGCTGGACTAAACCGCGATTAATTGAATTGCAACCTTATATATAGGTGAAGAGCTGAATTAAATGTTTACTGAGTATAAATATTGTTCAATATTTAATATTAATTTAATTCAATGTTATTTTATAAGGTATCATGAACATCAACAATAAAAGACTGTAAAAGCGAAAGTCAACATTTTGAAGATGCTATTTTCAATTAATAAAATGCTTATACATACTGTATAAATAATGATATTTTGTAACAATCATTTTTTTATTCAAAACACAAGAAACGAAATTGATTTAAGTTTGGGCGAGTTGGTAAAAAATTGGGCGAGTTGACCAATGGTTTTGGGCGAGTTGACCAATGAGATTTTGAAAAAATTGGGCGAGTTGACCAAATTTGGGCGAGTTGGTAATTGGGCGAGTTGGTTTTTGGGCGAGTTGACCAAAATTGGGCGAGTTGGTTTTTGGGCGAGTTGGGAATTGGGCGAGTTGACCAGGACCCTTCTTAGTATATTGAAAACTGTATAATGTTCTTAAATTGTAACGTAATTCTACCTACGGGTTGCAAATGAAACAAAATAAACCTAAACCTAATTTAATGAGACATTATGATATGAGGTATCTATATATATGACATGTGTCAATATAATAATGCCAATGTATCTTTGTTCCAATATTTGTATTTAGGGTTTTTATATTGTGGCCAACACATTCCGATGTTGAATAAAGACTTTTAATTTTTGGATGGATAGCATTTATTGGAATATGAATAAGATAGACTATTTACAAATCAATGGGAACATCCTATAATACTTAAATATATTCAAAACAAAAACATAAGGCTAAGCAACAAAAACAATAATTGGAATATAACAATGTCATAGCACGGAATAGTTGTGCACTATTATTTTCTTACCAGTAAATACTGATAATATCGAAATACAACCTTTTCACGATACACTATTTAAATAATTAGATAACAACGATATTTCATTAATCGGCCTATTTTTCAAGTAATTATTATGGAAACATGTTTTGAGGTTAAAGTGATAAATAAATGGATCAATAAAACGCACGGCATTAACCTTTGCTCGCTTTAAATCAAATAGCCTAACGGTGATCCTATATGTGCAACAAAAATTACTATCATAAATAACAATTGATTAGAAAATACCATAGACAATATAAATCATAACAGAAATAGCACTTCAACATTTCACTTGAACACTTCACACTTTATTTAACTACAACATTTCACTTATAACCCAAATCCATATCACCCTACAAACAGATTAATCTCGCCATCTCCCGACGACTGTCCCTTATCGGGCGCCTTATCAGTATTCTTCAAAATCCTTATCTTTATCGTCGGCACACTATCTTCATCGTCATCACTCGTGTCTCGCATCGTTGAATTTTCCAGCCATTCGATTGGCTGCTGACTCATGTCTACGTCATCATCGTCATCACTGACGTCACAACCGGATGTTTTGGTTTTCAAACATTCCTCGTCACTACCAAATGTTGCGGTCGGTAAACGCGTTTTCTGTACCACGGGTTGCGCCTTCTTTTTTCCCTTAGCCTTATCTTGAGATTGATTTTTCGATGATTTACCACCTTTACCGCCGCTTTTCGTATTACTTTTGCCACTACTTTTCGATGATTTTTCTTTCGTTATAGTCTCCAAACTGGGCATGAACTGGGCCATAGGCAGACGCGTGGCAATCGGCGAGGCATCGGCGATGTTTCGTTGACGCAACTCGGATACAATGGGACTCGATTTCTTAAGAGGAACCTGGATTTTCGTGCCAAAATGCGAGGGAGCTGGAAGCACTGAGCTAGAACGTTTCTTGGTTTGTGCGGCATTTTCTTGCTTTTGTGACGTTATTGATGACTGGCTTGAGAACGACATAATGACGTTACTGTGCGTTGATGATGTCACAGGTGGTTGGCCAAGTGACGTCACAATGACATCACTTTGTTTTGATTGAGCACTTGGGCGTAATGGAGATAAATGCGAAAACCTATTGTCAGATACAATTTTTCCAGAGGCAGCAGTTGCCTCCTTCCCTCTTTCTTCCATTCTAAATGATATCGACGTCCCTTGCATATGTGTCATCGCAGGCACTGTGTCGCCCTGTGAAGAAGTATTAGGAGACGTGGCAATGCCGCTTTGATTTTGTTGTGCCACTAGCCTCACATCAACATTGGGAGACACATTCACAAGGTTCCCATCCTGACCAATAACGAGTAGGGGCTGTGGCAAAACCTGTTGTTGTTGTTGTTGTGGGGTTGAAGGAGATATTTGGCTGGTTCCCGGAGTGGACACGTTGGTCATAAAGGCAGGTTGAGGCACCAGTCGAATAGAAGCCGTAGTGGCCACTTTTGCAGCGCTTATCGGTGGTATCAGACCGACCGATGGCGTAATGACGATTCCTGGCTGATGATTGGTTACTGGGTTGTTTAATTGTGATTGGTTTAGCGATTGAGTGGATGCTATGGGTTGAATAGGCGACGGTTGCATCTGGGAGATCCCACCACTATGCACCATGGTTATTGGCGATTGACTTTGTGACATAGGAATCGACATAGATGCTTTCACTAATTGAACACTGGCCCCTTGGGAAGCAGGAACCATTTGTAGAGGGTAGACACCCGGTGTGAGTAACGGTTGATTACCCTGCATAATGGACTGACCAGCAAACGGGGCCTGGCTTGCTTGCGGCGAAAGAAAACCCTGGTTACCCCCTGGGGTCATAACGAGTTGGGGTGTAAGCTCGTGCGGAATCTTAAAAACGGGCTGGGGGATGGATAAGGGATCTGCAGGGGTAGATTGTAAAACGGGAGCGAACTGAGCTTGCGTTGTATTGACATGTGGGGTGTTATTCGATACTGATCTTGGTACTGTCAGGTTCACTGGACTAGAACGCATTCCACTCGTAGGATCAACTGACCGTGTTGACGATACTGCGCTTCTCAGATCGAGTACTTCGCTATACTGATCGTTGAAATCATTCATCATAGATATGAATGATTGAGGCACTGTCGTACTAGTATCCGAAGTAGCCGGATTTGAACCATTGTCTGTACTAGGGTTAGAAGTTTGATTATTCTGCTGAGCGCCCACGGGTTTACTTGTGGTATAATCAAATACTTTCTCCTGCTTAACCCCAGGTGAGCCTTGCGAAGAGCTAGGGAGTCTGATGATAGAAACGATATTAGGATCTATCGAGCTTGGTTCTATTGGAGGCGGTTCATGGTCAGGCGTTACCGTTTGTGGTGTTGTTAAATTTTGACCTTTCTGTGTTGTCGCCTGTCTAACCTGTATGCTAGCACCGGCTCTACTCGGACTATTCAACGTATTCCTGAACTCATCTTCACTTCTTGGAGTAACAACATTTGTGCCACTTGGGGGACCCGTTTTATTTGACTGGTTCTCGTTTGAATCGCGACCGAAAAGCGTCAAATCCATCATCATGCTCTGCTGTTCCTGCTCACGACGACGTTGAAAATCAGCCAAGATATATTGCATATTCTGACTTGTCGTGCGATTTCGTTTCGTTTTAGTTTCATTTGCATTTGACCCCATCATATTTGGTAGCTTTTGTGCCAATAGACTGGCAAACGGGTTCGATTCATCCGGGGCTATATTAAGCGCTTCGTTGATGGAATCCCGATGAACACGTGGTCGGTGGGCGATATTAGGTGAGTCGGATACACGTGGTGAGTGAGCGATATTGGAGGACATTGATATATTTCCGGGTGTGCTTGCGCCTGTGCGTTGTGGATCCGGTGACAGCATGTACATGTGAATCATCTCGCCTGAAACACAAACATTGATTACACAGATTATCTATGAACAAAGGGAAAATGAATAGAAAATCAGTCTTATTCTATATACATGCCGCAGTTATTGAGATATTAAATAATATAATCACTAGAAATGAAAGTGTCTATGCATTGGGCAGTTCTGCATTGTTATACCAAAGAGGTAGAACAGTAAATGTATGTTAAGGTAAGAATATTCACAGGTGCCAAAGGAGGAAATATACTTATGTTTGATACACCAAAAATAAGCAGATGGCTTCAATTCATTTATCGCTATGATATAACGGAAAAATATTTGGATGGTATTGCTTAGCTAGTAAATATTTTAATTGTGGGAAACTAAATTAAAGTGGTCAATATTAGGAACGTTATTCAACTGAAATAGTGCTTTTGTTGTACTGATGCTGCAATCTGCAAATGTTAGCGAATAAAAATGAACATAAACGATGCTGTTTAACAATACAGACCTCGATGTGGATTTGAATCGAATGAAAATAAATAAATGAGTTAAAATAAACATGTATGAAAATCAACTTTTTCTTATGGTTCTAATATGTTTTAGTTGCTCGTGCTCAAAACAAATGTTTTTTTATTCTTGTTTTATGATGATGTCGATTCGGTGCAGCTCACACGTTTTACTGTGCCTTACCTCATATATTTTGTCAAATTATGACAAATCTAATATTCAGCTTCTGAACAATCGGAATGTAAAGTTACATTGAAAGGAAATAGTAAATTTTCAAAGGATAACCGGTGTGTATATGAATATATATCTCGGTCTTTATTTCATTTGACTAAAATGGCACAGTTGAAAAACTTCATCATACAGATATGTTTTTAAATTTTCAAAACGAGTTTAAAATAAGTTAAAGATTAAGAAATAAGATAAACACAGAAAGGGAATACGAGAACATTAGATAAATCGCATTAATGCGAAACACCACAAAGTACCTTGTGCGCTTGGTACACCCGCAGCTGCTTGTCCACCCTCGCTAAGTAGAAGCACCTGGCCAGATGGTAGCTGCGATAATAAAAAAATAACATATTAATACATAAATAAACATTAATATATAAGTACATTGTATGTAGTGGGCATACATTTTCGAACCTAAAAACGGATTATTTTGTTTTCAAACGCTGTAATATCTCTATCATTTACAATATGGGCTTATTTGTCTTATCACGTTTTAACTGTTATCTCTTAAAAATTTCAACATGTCATATAATATTTCAAGAAACATTCGAACTCAAATAATAATCAAGTCAGATATATTCCTCACATTGGCGGACGCAGCACTTGTGTTGATCTCTAGTTTCTTCTTTTTCGTTCTGCGTTTCTTGGGCTGAGTTTCATTTTCTTGTCCATCCTTCGATTTTTTCGTTTGACGCCGTTTCTTAGCAATAGGCTTTACAGGATCGGAGTTGGTTTTTGGATCGGCATCGTTTCTACAAAATGAGGAAAAAATTGAAAATTTACAATTTTTTTGGAAATATGGAATGCGTTCTTGCAAAATAGTCTGTGATCCTCACAGATAATTTAGCGTCATAAAAGGGTGACGTTTTGATATCCATTTCGTAATAATGAATTTCGATTATCTTAAATGTAGTATACGAGTGCATTTTCAAACTACATATGATATTCAATAGCAAACATTAAAAATTGCATCGCGTGAAGATAAACAATAAATAAACACAAATGCCCACTTACGCTTTAGACGTTTCATTTGTTTGCATCTTATCTGCCTGTGTATTGGTTTTTTCCGTCTCACTGTCACTGCTCTGGGCGTACGTCATCGTTATATCTGAAAAGAGATACCAAAGTTGATAAAGTTGAAAATATGGAAATGATGTGATTAGATTTACAACAATGCATACTCTTTGTTGGTCATAATATGCCCAAATTTGACTGTGATACCCAACATGGAAACCCTGCTAGCCCTTTACACCCCGATACAACATTGTGGAAAGGAAAAGTTAACGGTAGGGGTAGTGTCAATAAGATTGGTTTGATAGCCTGCTTAATTTTAATTCTTTGATATCATATTGATATCTACCAAACTCTTAAAATTGATAATTCTGATCCATGTATTTGTTGTTCTCCTCATTCCCTTGCCTCGTCTTAACTGATATGATTTATTCAATTTCACCCATGCGAACCCTTAGTAATTGATGGTTCAGTAATAAACCAAATAGATATTTAATTTGTACTTACTGCGCCTTTTAACGCGCGGTTTGCCCTTTTTTGTTAGTTTCGCGGCGTCACCGGATTTTTCCGCAGCGTCGCCATTCACTGCTTTTGGTTTATTCTGTTTCTTCGCCTTTTCCTGTTAAAATAAAAAATAATAAGGCATTTGTTTAACAAATATGTTTGATATTTATATGATAAGGAGTTGAGATCAAATGATTCGATCATAAATTAATTAAAACCACATCTTTTTCTTATCCAAATAAAATGTCACAAAATGAACACATCGAACCATTTAACTATTAAAATCACAATCGTTTAAACGAAAGGTAATTTTATTAATACGTTTCGTCTTATTATAAATGCTTCGAACCATTTGTTATGCACAATCAAAAGTTCAAAAAAAAATATGGGTCTAACATTAACCTTACAAATATATGGTCATTTCTCATTCAAGAAATGCTTTTAAGCACGGACCTTCTTTTCTTGTTCTTCTTTAGCCGCTTTCTCTCGTTCCAGCTCATCCTCTGTGTCGGTTAGTTGGTCGAAGAGCGAGATGTCATAGCTCTTCGTATTTTCTAGAACCAAATATTAGCAAAAACATGTTTTAAACTGAAAAATATTATTTAGGAATGCTATAAAAAAGGGAATAATGTGAGCGCTTCAGAAATTAAAAAAAAAAATCACTCTGAAACAAAAAAATAATTAACAAGGAAATAAAGCTCATAGAGCATATAAATCTGCTATCTTTTCTGTGAAATGAAATTAAATGATTATTCATCTAAAGCAGATTTGCGTATAAACTTTTTTTATTCTAGGCTCATCATGTCATATCATGGTTGCGATTATCCAAATCAATTAAAAATAAGCACAGCTTTCCTAATGCTGCATAATATTTTGCCCTTTGACGCAACAATTACGTCATATTTACATCGACAATGCCCGCCTACTCAGCTCCCACTCTATTGCCTATGCGTTTTGATTGACGTGTGTCAAATTCATAACTGGCATAAAAAGTCAATCTGTATTGCGTGTTGGTTATTAAAGGCAGCCAATAAGAGCTAAGCATAATTGGGGTCAAGGGTCGTCTTAGCCCATTAGAATAATCTCATGCATTTAAGCTTTACAGGGATGTCGTGAGATTCGACGTCGCTTTAATCCTAATATTTTTATTTTCCACGTTTACTATTAACCAAATCACTATTTCATAATTTTAATCAGTCGATAAATAACTTCATGTTATATGTTATATTATGGTATGCTTTTCATGTTTGTTTACAGCTCCTAAGACAAGGTTATGAGTGTCAAAAATTTCTCAAACAAAACCCGACCAAAAATATAACCTGCTCCGATTTCGTAAACGAAAAAGATAGCAGATAATTAGTTTAGTAGAAGCATATAGTTCGTCATAATATCAATTAATTTGCTTCAATTTAAGAAAAGGTCGTCATTAGATAAGTGTAAGATTAAGAGGCAGTGGCCATGACTTTTTTTTATACCGGGAGGATTGAATTACAGGTTTACATTTAATGTGTCGATAACAAACAAGAACATCGAGCTAAACTTCCGAATCATCGACAGGTTCTAATATAGTATCAATGTCTCATCGAATGTATTTTTAGAATCTAAAAAAACTGAACTATTTGTGCAATATGCCAGAATATTGAAATTGATATCCCTAAAAATAAGTTTTATGCATTCAATATAGTGTCATGCAATATTATTACAGTGTCAAGACTATTGATCATGAACTTTACTTACTCAGTGCCTCATCAACCAGCCATCGATTAGACTTTTCTTCTTTCTTGAACTTTTTCTGAAAAAAAATCAATATGCTTATATAATATCACACAATTTGCTCATGTCAATTTAAGGGTATCAAGTTGAACATAGGTATGTTAAAGGTAACGTCAAATAAATTTTTTTAGATCGGCAAAAAAAAGTAAATTAATACAAGAGAAGAAACGCATGCAAAATTTTGCAAGGTACATGAATACTTTTAATGCTTATCTCTATCACTGCGAGTTGCAAGGTATTATGAGAACCCTTAAACACATTATGTAGTTTGAAATTATTATTATATAGGCCTAAGTGCTTTTAATTATGACCACATATATCCAAATATTCGAATATCAGGTGTCTTACCTTGAGGTCGTTTCGGTTGCGACCCTGAAACAGATTGGTCATCAGCGAGAAGTCGGTTCCAACCACACTCAGCGCCAAGTAAAACCGCTTCGTCTCTGTGAAATACCAAAAAAAAAGATAATGAATTTGAATTTGTTTAAAAAAGATATTCATGTCTTCCTTTAGATTTTATTTGCATTTAAATATTTTATAAGCGTGTCGTGAACGTTGAATTCATTGAACATTGCCTCAGCGAATACAATCATCTTCACCCTTTACCTTCCATTTTCTCCGATAATAGCGCCTATTATTACCTCTCCAGCTCCATGTTTTCGTCTTGGCACTTCGCTTGTAGTAGAGCTTTGCATTGTAGGGTGTGTTGCTGAATTCCTCAATCACTTGGCTGTCTCCCTCTTCTAAGGTGTCCTCGGTCTGTTTCACTGTCAGACTGAAGAAATAGGAAACATTGAATATATACAAGGGTACGTTGTATAATAGATGTATAAACTAACGATACTTTAACTTAATACTTTCAGAAACCCTGAATAAGAGCATATTCAAATAAGTGGAATATTTAAACAAATGGGGATGTGTAACTCTGTATATCCATGCTACAGATAAGAAACTTTCAGGAGTGAGCTGTATTTTTAAATACCCAAAAGGGTTTGCAAACAATCTACAAACAGTGCTAGGTCTGCGCCTTGAACGTTGCCTTTTTTACGCATTTCTCTACGCAAATCGAACAGACCTTCGCAACAGCCTACGGTTTAGACTATGTTATTGTGTCCATGATATAACAAACAGGAACCTCGAGAGGCCGGTTTAAACATGTGAAACCGCCCTTATATATTGAATAAAGCATAAACCCTTCGAACCTTTCTTCGTTGATGATGATTTGTCCGTCGGCGCCGATCTTGACTTGCGGCACCATCACTGGTTCTTCGTCTTCGGATACGTTGGCTGGTTCTAAGAACAAACAAAATGACCACAAATGTATTTTATTATATAATAGGAAGACAGAAATTGTGAGGAGATGTCAATTATTTATATATTTTTCTATTTATTGAGGAGAAATCTACAAGGTTTCTTGTGTGAGCACTTTTAAGAACATGACTAAATCTAAGGAGAAAGGTCTACAAGTGAAAGTTTACATAGTCAAAAAACATTATTTTCCAGAAGAATGAAAAAGTCAGTTCCGATATCAAATCAACCGAGTTAAAAGAACATGTACGGATTATCGATTCAATAACTCTTCAAATCTATCAGTTAAGTGGACCTTTTTAATATGTTTAAACACATTAACACTCTGATTTATATTATTTATGATATGGACTTTATGAAAAGATTTCTCACCAGGTGGTGGGGCGAGCGGCGCAGCGGGTGTTTCACTGACTGGCTCAGGTAGAGGGTTGCTCTCAATAGGAATATTATCGGCCACTGTGAACCCATTAAAACGACATATATGTAACTGAGCATGTGGTTATATGGAGTGCCAAAACAAACATGTTTTTGTTATCATGCGGCAACATGCATATGAATAACACAAAATCATAATCAAATCATTTCAAACTAAGTGGATGATTTATAGCACTTACCACTTACCGTCACTCTCATTACTCTTATTTCTTTTAAATATATGCATAAAGTGGTACCCACAAAGTTATACCCGGCTGAGAATAAAACAATGTTTAATGCGTAGAATCTATATTGTTTCATATGAAACATTGTAATAGCAAAAACAAAAGTATTCCATATTTTTCAGAACGACTAGTAGTGATAAATTTGGTATTTCCTTCATTTAATAGACCAATTTGTTATTTTGCAAAATACTCAAATCGAAACAAACCTTTGCCGATAATATCGTCAGCCTCTTTCTTTCGTTTTTCCTCTTCTTGAATAGTTGATCTAGAAAAAACGAAATACATATTGACTGGTTATATATTGATAATTTTGAATTTATGGGTGTGAGCCATGTTTATTTGTGTGTTTGTGGATGAACAGAGGATTTGATTTGACTAATGTGCATAGGAAAAATAAAATCGGTTTTTGAATAATCTTGTTCTTAAAGCTAAAGGTTTTAGCAACATCGAACCAATCGTTCTACGGAATAACATAAATGTTACAAATAAAACAAGCTACAAAACAATGACAAAACCTATTTCCGGTATATCTTATTCCACGAATAATGGAAATATCTGTGTTAAATATTCGTTATTCATATGATATATCATACTTGTAATAATTTACGAAAGCACATAGCTTAAGAACAAGGACCTCGCTTACTTCATTTTGTTCTTAGACGGGTTGAAATAAATGAGATCGCATATACGCATATTGACACGATCGACCGGGTCTTCGAGTAAACCGCCTTTTCGTCGCTCCGCCGATCGCACCGGTATCACCTTTTCACGCTCAGCCTGACAAAGGGAAAAAAGAAAATAGAATATATTATGATTAAAGGGGTTTTTATCTAACAATACCGGCGATTCATGGGCTATTCACAGCCTAGACAAAAGTCTAGACCAGAATTCTGATTGATATAGCAGTTAAACACTATAACCTGGTCTTTTATTAATGGATTTTCCAGATTTGTAGGGATTTCTCCTGATTTTTTTAAAAATTAAGATAGCTAAATACTATCTGCAGCTATGAGAAAAGTTTTACACGCGTCTTGAACATAATTGAATGTTCAGATATACATGCAGGCCTATGTATTCAATGACGTCTCGCTGAAAGGTGATCGATTTTATAAATTGATTTCAACAAAATATAAAATATCGGAATAAAGGGAACAAACCTGATTTCAACAAAATATAAAATATCGGAATAAAGGGAACAAACCCTTAGCAACAATAGTTCACAATACAAGTATACATACTTTTAGCTTGAACAGCGACTTGGGTTTGACGTCCAATACTTCGGAACTGGTGTCAGCCGAGTTTGATTCCAGTTTTGTCGCGACTAACGGCACGTCTCTATTGACAGGTTTCCTTTAAGAAACAGACAGTAATTCAAAATTTAGTCATAATTGAACATTAAGTGCATCAAGGCAATTAAGTACTTGTTATGGGTTTTGAAAAGATTCACATTTATCTTGGAGCATGACATATGGCGAAGTCGTGTCTATAAACCAACAAAAGCAACATTTCTGAGCGAAGAACCTGTTTAGAACTTCTTGTATGAGAGACCGTTTATATTATTTTGATTCGAGTTTCTCAAAACATTAAAGTATAGTAAGTACCTTACACGGAACCCCTCAATTATTATGAAAAATATTATAATTAATGTTGTTTTAGACTATTTATTATTGGTTTCTGGTAGATTAGTCCTCTTTCGATTGAGAGCGGTCTCATCAATACAATTCGAAACGCATAACTGTAATATACAACATTTGAAGATAGCCAAACTAAAATTGATAAAAACGCCGTGAATTTCTTTTCCATTTCAAAATTAAATCTTACGGTTACCTGATTGGCACATGGTCATTTGTGGCCTGTGGCTGTGGCTTGATTGGAGGGTCATGGGGATCTACATATGCCACATGTTTCTCTTGTTCTACTACGCGTTTGTTGATGTTGTGCACATGTCTCTTGACCAGTTCGTCATCCGTGTCGCTTGCACTCATCGACGCAGAACTAGATGTAAAAATGATTTCTATTTATTACTTAGCTAAATTATAAACCTAGACTTACTAATCTTAAAATCATACATGTATATCAGACTTTTCTGTTTCTACAGCATTTACTGAGCACGGCGCTAGGAGGTGAAATATTCATTTGTTTATAAAGGTTATGTGTCAATTCATTTGTGTAAATTGTTTATGATACCGCTTATTTTTAGAATTAGTAATGGAGATGAACAGACAACATTTTAAACGAAAAGTTAATTTTGTTATCCTTAACAAATGTTTGAAAGATGGAATTGCTAATTCAGAATGAGGAGCTTTAATATATACAATTTTAAAGTATTTTTTTAAAATAATAACCATAATGATCGAAACACAATAACGAACCGTTTTCTGTGTTGCGCACTGTCGGTGAGATTGGGTCGCGGCTTCACAAGGCGGTGTCGTCTCCCAGGCACCACTTTAGTAATGATCGAATTTTGCGACATTGATTTTTCAGGATCGAGCCCATCTCCGTGATCATCTTTTTTTACGACACTGACCACGGTGGTGTCTTTTAAATTCTGACTAGCATCGAGACTTGCATCAGCCGGGATGACACTGACTGTAGTGCGGTTTATAATACTCGATTCGGCTGCCTGATCCAACTGTATAACACATGCCTTGGTTTGTTCGTTTGTAGCATCGGGTGGAGTTTTGGTTGGAGATACTTTACTTATGGTGGTCCGTGATGGTGATAATCCACTGAGATCAGAATGAACTACTGCTGGCTTTATTGGATCACCGGTCCTTGGTTTAATACTTGTAAATGAACTATCCTGACTTTGGTTTTCACTCGACACACCCATTGACTGCAAACTGGAAGAGGTGTTATTGGTGTCACTCGTACCAAGAGACTCAACTGCTTTAGAAGGAACTACATTGACTTTCGCGTCATGTGTGGTATTGTCATTCTTAGTTGTTGTGCTGGGACGTGACCCACTTATTCTTGGTTTTACCTTGACCATGGGCTTGATTTTACTTCGTCTAATTACAGGCGGCGCCACCGTCGACGAACCGGAAATCGGTTGTTTCGCGATTTCGCCGCTAGAAGGCACTGTAATCAACCATGATAACACTGATTTAAGACTATTTCAAGATGGCATCTGAATTTACCAATGCTGGCGAATCGGGTTACCAAAAAATTGTAATATTAATTCCAAACAAAGCAACAATATATTTAATTATCTTGCCTTTTAATCTTACTTTTTATGCTATCCCTCTAACTGACGATTATATGCATGTAGTCATCTAAAAATGCATATTCGTTTCAATTTCCATCTAAATTTACATTATTTCATTAAACAATGAATCATGCGACAATTACATACCAGGAGGTTCTTTGTTTTCAGGTATCTCTTTTGTGTTGCTAGTTTTTGAGGCGCCGGTATGTACCGATTCATTCTTTGAATCTGAAATTTAATTACAAAATAAAAAGTCTTTATTTAATGTCCAAGGAAACTTCGTGTTATTTTTCTAAATATGTAATGCAAAATAAAACTGATTCTTTCTGGATGTGGTTTTTGAACAATGATATACTTCAAACTGGTAAGTACATCCTAAAAAAACAGCAACAAACCTGTGATTTCCCTTGTATTTTCACACTTGTTTTCTACTTTATCTGAATGCATTGCTGTATTTTCTTTTCCGATTGATGTATCTGGCTTTACGTCTGTGGATACATTTTCTGTTGGTGATTTTAAGGGTTCCACACTAGATGCACAGGATTTTTCCGAAGGGGTAGCTTCTGGTTTTGGAGTTGAAGGGCCGGCTGATTTACGCGGACCCACATTTGGGCGCACTTGCACCCGAGCTCGTCGCATGGTTAGAATCAATGCGTAATCCTGCCTCTAAAACACACATTCATACAACAATGAGTGAATGACTATTGGATGGTGGAAATGTTTAAAAACGTAGAACTGCTAATTCAAATTTATACAATGACATGATTTAGGTCCCAATTTAGTCTCAATACATGTCCCCTATGGGGGGGGGGGGGCGGG
>LQRL01152513.1:32720-42968 GCA_001703475.1 Hydroides elegans
ACGAGATAGCCGGATGACGAGATATCCGATTTCAAAATAGCAAATTTAAATGGGGATGGGGATTCTAAAAAGTGACGAGATAGGCGGGTGACGCGATAAACGGGTACGAGATAAGCAGGTATGAATGTATAACCAAGTCTCTATGACCTTCCGTTCAAAAGTTCTAGCCCGTACAAGCTAACGTCTTGAAAAACCACTATTTTGGCTATTTTGGCCAATTTGACCACTTCCAGTCGGGTGGCTTTGACCGAAATGGTCAAAAGGCACATCTACGGACCAAGACCTTTCAATTGAGCCTATAACCAAGTATCTATGACCTTCCGTTCAATAGTTCTACCCCGTACAAGCTTAATTCTTGAAAAACCTCTTTTTTTGGTTGTTTTGCCCAATTTGACCACTTCCGGTCGGGTGTTTTTGACCGAAATGGTCAAAAGGTACATCTCCGAACTAAGACCTTTCATTTGAGCCTATAACCAAGTCTCTATGACCTTCCGTTCAAAAGTTCTAACCCGTAAAGAAAGCGATGACAGACAGACGGACGAACCTCCCAACTCTATACTCGTAAGCCCCCAACTTTGGGGGTTGGGGCCTAATAAATATTGCTTTATCGCCCATCTCGCGAATTCCGAATGCAACATCTCAACACGCTCGACTTTATCTTGATTCTCTTGAATCTCCGAATTGACTAATGGTGACTTAAGATCGACCTAAGTATTGCACCATGTGCTGGTCTTTTTACATCGTGACAGTTTTTTGAGCAGCCGTGAGTTTCCACGCAAATGTTTGGCTGTGGTCGTCATAAAACTGCAACCGATTGAAATTTACAAATATATACTTTGATATTAAAAATAACGACTTAATACTTGCCAAAAATAAAAGTATTTTACAAAAGAATCGTCAGAAAATAAAGGCACGTTTTTTTCTGATGTCTGAAAAAATTTAGAATACATTAATTATTTCTAAATAATAGGCCAGAATAAAACGCATTATAAATTTCTTTAGAAAATAATCTATAAAATAAAAAATCTCAAAGATCATTTTTACACACAAATGCGGTTAATTATCGACATACTATCAATAAAAACATATAATCAACTTCCAAAATTCATCTCGAGAATATCAACAAATTTTGTTTTACAAGCTTGTAAAGATTATAATTTTTGTAAACATCCGGTGTTTTTGAACTGAAAGTCAAATACTCTAAATACATTCTGCAGAAAAAAATAATCCAGAATAAAACGTCTATTTTTTCAAAGAATGTATTTATACATTATTTGAGCCAGAAAAAAACGCTGCCTAAATCTGAAAACCCGGAGGGGATCTGAAAACCAGTTTTTGCAGCTCTGTAAATATCAATGTGAAAAATTTCTTGAGCCCTTATTTTAGGATGATAAAAAAATAAGAAATGATAAATGATATTTTATTTCGTTTCATAGGCAATATACAGTATTTATATGCCATATACAGTACAAAACAGTCAACATTAGGAATAAACAAAGTAGAATTCCCCTTTCAATAAATAATGATTTAAACGATTTTTAAAAATAATTTGAGCAAAATCAAGACAAATGTTTTGGGCTTTGTAAGGGATATAAACTTTAAGGCTTACATAAAAGTATATTTGTTCAGTCCAACAGGACCGTATGTAAAGGAAATTAAATAAAACATTTATAAAAATTAAGTTTATAATTTTATTTAAAATATAAAAAAAAACATAAGCTGAACTCGAAAAGGTATCTTTTTACGATAGTGCACAATCGTTCGAAAACTCTATACCATAAAATATGAGTGTCGAAAAATGCAAAATATAGAGTTATTCTGGCAATTTTGAGCTTTTTAGATATCAGACATCCAAGCTTGTTGAATACAGGGCTATAATCATAAAACATCATTTGGTGAGATGGAGTGCTTACATGTAAAATAAATTAGGGGTTGATCACATGAATAGCTTTTTTTGAGCTCTTTCCCAAAAGCGACCGTGTTGCCTTGCATTGATTATATGTTATTCAATCAGCCGTCTCGAGAAGAGCGAGGGGATAAGAGTATTAAGCATCTTAGTAAATTAAGGTAAGTTTCTTGTCAAGGGTTATAAATTCGGCCAAGTTTATATTATAATATGATTTCTACATTAAAAATGATATATGACCTATATTGTATTCGTTCGATTCAATTAATATAATTGACATACTTCATCATCATAGCGACATGCTTATTGCTAAAAGCGCGTGTATGATATACTAGTAATTTTAACGGTTGCAGTTTTATCAGGGACTCGCCAGGTTACTCCATGGCCGAAATAGGCAATTTCACGATATGGGGCTATGTTCCCTTCCTGGGTCGTCAACGTAGCTGATTACTCCACACCTCCATATATTGATACGCTTGCTTAATTTCGTTCAACATTGCCTCTCTTCAGCTTTCTCTTCCATGTGTTGCTTTTACATTGCGTTTCTTTACCGGCTAGTCTTTAGGGATCCACCCCATCGTTCTCCTGTGGAAAACACAAGCATCCAGGAGTTGTCTAATAGCACCACTCTGCTAAGTTTGATTTGGCATTCACTACTTTATGTCTATATCTTGGTTTGCATAACTCCTTTTACTAGATTTTTCCGTCACATGTGTGCTTGCTCAGAAGAAGCTGTTGAGCAGCAATGAAACCTTTAAAACATCATTCCGGTAATCGAGTACATGTTGATTGATTTGAATATTAAACATTAAACTCTCAACCTTGTTAATTACTTTTTTTTTTGCGAATCGTATGTGTATGGTAGTTTTATTTACATCCCCTGTGACATGGAGGGATAAATGTTTGGACAAACCTTTATAAAAAAGATGTGGCTGCAAATGTTTTGCATCAATATAGCAATAAATGAGCTAGAATATGTGTGAAATATAAATGTAAAAGTTTGATCGCTATTACAAGCCTTTGAACTTAAAAAACGTAAAATTTCAAATATGTATTAACTAGGTGTCTTATAGAGGCCACATTTCTATTCATAGAGATTTATTAAAACTCTTATGAAAATTTCACACTAGTTTGTTTTCTGAAAATAACGTGCAAATCAGTATCAATCAACATTTAGTTTTTTATAACTTGCTCTTTATTTCAATTTGCTATATTCACATAACGTATGCACATTTTTTTTTACAAAGTGGCGTGCCGATTGACGTTGCCTGTCACGAATCTCCATATCTTTTGATCTTGGGCAGTACGCTAAGCCTTCTCAAAGGTGAGGCCCGTCCATTGGATGATGTTGTCACTCCATTGTAGTCTTAGTCTCCATCTTCCGCGCGTGCTCCTCGACCATGCCCTCCAGTAGACCTCTTTGCAGCTTTCTCTTCTTTATCGTTTCAAATAGCGACCTTTTGGTACCTATGATACGAATCACTTCCTCGTTCGTGATGAGTCTTGTCCAGCTTATTCGCAGCATAGCATTGTTAATCATGACATCTCGATACAATTATGATTATTTCTCTTTCGCAATGAACATGGACCAACTGATGAAAATCACGCATGTTCATAAAATGCCCGACACTGGCTTGGTACTAACATCGTGAACTGCGACCAGCATATAGACTAGTACAAATTATTACATTTATTTTTCTAAAAGATATAAATTTGTTATAATTTAGTTTAGAATATTAATTGATTTTTATGGAAAAAATGAATTATTAGAGTTATTGAGAGAATTGTCATTTATGGGAAATGCTCTGTGATTACTCTTGAAATTCTATATGGTATAAATTCTTCCGGTTTTTTGCGATGTGAAAAATAAGCTTAATTACCGAACATTTCTAAATACCGAATTAGAACTCCCCATCAATCAGTGTTTATATTTGATATCTCGAAAATGTTGATAAAGAATTCTTATTTGTCCCTTCGCGAAATACCCGGACGAATTATGCGAGCGGAGGCAGTGGGCGGGGTTTATGATGTAATATTTTAGAAGTCCACGCCTGGATAAATTGGCTGTAATCTGATCGAAAATAGATGCATTGCGCATGTCATGTTCATTTTAGGTACATTTAAGACGAGTAACTGGCGCTGACATAGATTATTCAATCACGCATAGATAAATAAATGAGCATATATTATGTAACTAGCCACCAAGCGCGATATTGCGAGTTAATTAGGATTGTATCTGGAACTATCAATCATGTTATCAACCATACAATCAAATGTCGAGTTAATAAAAAAGCCGAAAGTTCATCAGTATACTAAAGCCAAGGTTGAAAAACGACGGGAAAGATCCTGGAGGCTGTACCTGATACTCATCGTAAGGGAATGGAGAAACAATGTCATAACTAAGTCTTACTCTGCAATGTTTTATCTAAGTGGGAACTATGCAAAAATACGACTTTATTACGTTTGACATAGTCACCAACCAGAGCATAATATGAAGTTTGGGCCGGATTGAGAGCCCACGGGAGAACTAGCCTTGCGTTTATCCATAAGAACGTTTGGGTGAGCTCGGATACCTATATTCACAAGGTACTGGGGCTTTTGTGAGAAACTATGTAACGCGTTTGTTTCCAGAATAATTGAAAAGCAGCATAGTGTTCTACCATGACATCGCATATTCCAATATGTCAATATGGACGCTACAGTGACTCGACGACACCGATATAAATTATGTTTCACCGGAAGAGTAGGTACCCAAGTCACCTGATGCCGACTCCATGGATTATAGTTTATATGGCATCCTGACAGGGGAGCTAATGGGGAGAAATCCATATAGACCCTAGCTGGTTTTAGGCATGCCATAAAAACTATCTGGAACAAACCCGCCAAGGATGTTATTGATAGGATTCTTCGCAGTTGGCCAAAATGCTGTAGATTTATATATCATATAAAGTGTTCAAAAACAAAATAACGCTCTGAGGGGTGTTTGGGCCTATAACTTTTTAATGCGCTGACTTTTCAATATGAAATCTTCACATAATAAATTTCAATCATTCTTAATTTACCAAATGTAATTATCTTTAAATTAACAAATCAGCAACATCACAATATGACGATATTCAATGACGGGTGACAAACCATTTTTTGCACAGAGTCTTTATGTGTATTAAAAGCGTCGTTGGTGCATTATGTTAGTTAAAATTTATAATTGGCTTGTGTATCAAGTTTAATGACAATTATCAACGGCAGTTATTCCTTTTTTAAGAAAATTGTATTCCCCTCACAATGTCGATAAACGTTTCCCAAAAGAATCATTGGGTTCTCTCAACGATTACAATGATACCACGATCTTAATACAAACAATAAAGATTTACCTGATATGTGATTCAATGAGAAGGTCAACCAAATTACCTAAATTAATAAAAAAAACCTTACCTCTGCCTAAACTCAATGCACCAACGGGCTATACCAATCATACAAATTAAGACTCAGACTAAGATCTTGGTACGTAAAATCGAAAGTTGCAATTTTACTTTTTTATTTGTTGGGAATCGCAAGGATCGATTCGATTATTCATTAACAAAAGCAACAACAATGAAAACACTGAAAATCGTAACCAACTTTTTATGTCAAAATCGCTTAATTTATGTGATAGATGCCTGATGTTAATTTGTTTTTGTCACCCTTTATCGAATATCGTTATATTGTGATGTAATGGAGGTAGTAAATATCAAGAAAATTACATTTTTGAATAAAGAATAACTGAAGTTGATTGTGTGTATATTTCATTTAAAAAGGTCTACTCATTTAAAAGTTATAGACCCAAACACCCCCAGAGCGTTATTTTTTTGAACACATTGTTAGCGCAAAACCTTAATTTCCAGCGAAACTTAAGTTTCGCTAGCGAAAGATTATTTTTCGGTTGATGTATATAGTTTGTGTCTTAATGTTATTAATTAAGCTTTTATCTTAATCGCTGAATATAAATAGAATTTATCTATATTAATGTTTCAGTGTTTTACTGGGGCCATTTTGACAGGGGCCTTTATCACATGTGTTGCCAAAATCGGGGCCATTATGACCGGGGCCATTTCGACCGGGGACATTTTGATCGCGATTTGAAAAATGTAAACAGCTTTATGCACAAAGGAGAGTTTTAATGGGGAACACATGGCCTTGAATTATGACAACTGAATGTAATGATATGTAAACCTGCTCAGTGAAGTTTGATATGTGTACTATTAATCCATTTCACCCCTGGTCCAGAAAGTAATTATAGCAGCAATCATGCAGTAAGAGTAATTATGATCTACATTATTATATCTTCATCCGAATAGCATTGAATAGCATATATACATACTATTTTTTGCACCCTCAATACAGTTCGCAAAGTAGTACATAAAATCATGCAAATAAGGTCAGTTTTTTCTCAGGATTCATATATAAAGAGCAAAGTATATATCAAAACATTCGTTGAGCATAATTAAAAGAAATTCGTAGAAATATATGGACAAATATGTGACCCAAAATTTTGTTGTTCAACAATGCACAATGGGTCAAGTTGCTCAAACTAAGGAAAATGGAAAATTAAGTCGCGTTCACGCTAAACATGCAATCAAAGCACGAAACCGGTTTCTTATGCATTTTATACAAATGAATAACATTTGATTTTATCAAACATTTAATTTTCGCGCTAAAAATGTTCCTCCCATGTCGAACTGTTTCGGGCATGTTTTCTCCAAAAATATTAGAATCATATTAGACTAGAATTTAACCATGTTTTCAGTAAAATATGATAACATAGACACCAAAATGCATAGGCCATCTAGATAAATTCTAATTCACAGCTCTAAATGTTTAGTTTTGATTCTACAGATCGTTATAAACGGACCAAATAGTCGGAAAGGGGACCAAAGTACATTGTCCTTTAAAGCCAACAATCGTTAGAAATAATGCAAAAACTCAATATTTTTCCTCGGGGATCTTGTTTTATTCATGATTAATCAAGCATTTTTATCATGGTCATTCGATGATATAATTAATGAACTTATACTTATTCTTATACTTTAACATTTATCCGGGGGAAAACCAAGGTTTAATAAGTAAACCCATTGCGTAGTTTGTCTAAATTACTGATTACTAAAATTACTAATCATTCAATACGTATTTAGATATGCAACTGTTAAAATGTTACCAATAATTAAGAAAATATGAATGCCATCTTCAAACATATCTTGAAAAAAAAACAGCAACGATTAAATAAAGAGCACCTCATGGGCTATTTCATACAAACGGCGTTCATCACCGATTTCCAGCTATTTTGGAAATTTTGAGGAAATTCTTTCTAACATGGAAATTTGAGTTGTTTGAGGAACACCTTTTTTGACATTTTTTTTTCATTTTCGTTAAGTGTTATTAAGTGTTATTTCGTAGTTGATGGACTTGCATGCAATTGTATAATAAACTGTTATTTTCAATATATGATAGGCAATTTAGTTTCTCGGATTTCAATTTCCGTAAAAGGTGTTCCTTTTCTGTTCCAAGATGGCTAGAAAAGGAGAAACTGCCCAGCTCACTTGGAATATCTGATCACCTTTTTAAAGCAAAATAATGTAAAACAAAAAAACATTATTTGGTTGCTGTTCGTAATTGCAATGTTTTTTTTCAAAGGTGATTTAACAACTTTTTAAGATCTGTGTCCTAAGGTGCTCTTCTTAGATTACTTCAACGATTTTTATATACTACATATAGAGAAAAAAACTAACTGCGATCTGTAACAATCAATGCTCAAATTTTGTGTTTATAATCGCATTTAATAAGCATATTTTATAACAATTTATGAACTGAAATATTTATTTACAAACTAACTGGCATATACCACTATATGGTAAGGACATACGCTATTTCTTTGATTTTTTATGTTACTCTTGTTCGATTTCTTACTTACACACGGTAATATTCCATAGGTTAAGCATTTCATACACTGAATCAATTAAAAATTCCTAGTAGATCTACTCTGCCTGAATCTTATATCGGTGAAATGTTTAGAAAACATATTGCCTACAAGTAGAATAGTTGATCGAAAAGTGACGCACTTTTGACCTGCTTGGCGGCCTTAATATGAAACTTCTCCATCAATGACTTAAATTCACAAGCGATAAGTATATCAAAAGAACACAGTATGGTCACTTTACAAAATCATGTAATCGCAGTAAAATTCATAAACTTCAGACTCAGTACGTGTCACTTTAGACTATAAAAAATACGCATGTGTTATGATCGAAAATTGACGCACCTTGATTATCTTAAGCTTTTAAACGGGTAGATATATAAAGAGATCGATTTAACGTTTAAATACTTTGTTTTATTTTGAAATACGTATACTATAGCACGATTTTAATAACTTCGTCCATCTAATGAGGTTCTATCTACCATATCACTACACTAGACTGTGTCGGAACCATAAGGCTCCTTATTTTATTTTAAGGAACCACATGTAACGTTAATATTTGAAGTAGTGCATTAGATTGTGTTATTATATGGAAATAACATGAAATAGCGATTTAATTATATGTGCCAATTGCATCGCATTATATATTCTAGAGAGAAATTACAAAACCTTATTCCCTGTTAACTTATTACTATTTAACCAATGATTATCATATCATGCCATTATTTCTTATTCACTCATACTTTTGATTACTTACTGGACCTTTA
This sequence comes from Hydroides elegans, assembly GCA_001703475.1. Lineage (NCBI taxonomy): Eukaryota > Metazoa > Annelida > Polychaeta > Sabellida > Serpulidae > Hydroides > Hydroides elegans. The sequence goes on from LQRL01152513.1 coordinate 41,341, forward strand.
GATGGCCAATTTATATCAAAAATACAACTAACTCGCCAAATTATACAACTTTGATGCTTTTATCATCAAATAACTGTAGGTGCGTCACTTTTCGATTATGCCACGTGGTCGTTTTTCCAACGGGCGATAATAGGTAAGTTTTGTTTACGCTGCGCGCGCACCATGTACAACCGGAAATTGTGGTGAAGGTAAAGAGTCGCACACTGCTTGGATTTCTGATACATGAACTCATCCAGTGGAGCGCTTTCGTGCGGCATATGTACCATGTAGCCATGCGGATAGACCCAGAATTTGAAGCCTCTCGAATACAATTGGTACACATGCGACATTTTGTCATACCAGCGCTGTAAGAAGTTCTCTTCGTAGCGTGGTGAATGCTCCTTTTTGATCACAAGATAGGGTTCGAAGTGAAATACATACGGTATTTCGTAAGTTTCTTGCGCTGCTTTCCAGAGAGTGTAGTTCGTAGGATCGCCGGTAAACCCGGGAAAACCGTAATCGAAACGACTAACGCATATATCCCACTCATTGTGTACTTTTGCTTTGCTCTCCGGAAAAGTACAATTTGGATAAGCCATAAGACTAGGAATCGTAAGCACGTTAGTCAAGCTATTTCGCTCGGAGAAGAAAACCTTGATATCCTGTGTAATTCGTTCGTAAAGATTCGGCATCAACTGGAAATCGACATCGCTCATAAACACATACTCGGTTAGTGCGTTATCCTGGGCTACGTTACGCAAATAATTAATATGATACCACAGTGTAAAACCATGGACCAGATGAATCTGTACATTTGTCCGTCCCCCGATATCCAACTCACGACAAATGTCGCTGGAATCGTTCGCGAATTTATCAATGCCTGTGTAGATTGCAACAGAAATATGACCGGGCCATTGCTTTATCAATCGCTTTAAAGATTCGATGCGGTTTATTGACAACTGCGATAACAGCGTAACTTCACTGCCAATAAGCGTTGTTTGCGCATGTGTGTTATGCGTTTTGCGCACGCCGCATACATTCACTTCCGTTTCTAGCTCTCTGCGCAAATCATCCGCATACATTGTGCAGTCTGAATTAAAGTTATAACTTCGATTTCGATTGTCGAGATTGAAGCGCGCTTTCATCATCCGGCTAAACCTTTTAGCTCCCTGTCCGTCTGAGATGTTGGCTGAACTTGGTCTTGGTTTTGTAACGTATGTACTCGGATGCCGTATGTGCTGGGTGGCGTATGTGTCGTATGCAATTGGGAGCTTCGTATTTGTCTGGATGGCAATACGGTCATTATGATTAATTGTGTTTTCGGCACTCCAGTAAAGAATGGTTGTATGAAACAGTTTCAGAATAATCAGAGTGACTATGATTTTATTTATTTTGAGTGAAGGCGGCATTTTAAATCAGGTCAATTATATTTCAAACAAATATATTCTTCGAAAAAGAAACTTATTCTATCAAACAAGTTATTCCTTGCGTAAAAAACGTCATATTTTAATACACGTTTGAAATATTAACATAAACAACCTTTCCCCACAACGAGTAAACAAATGTTCAATGTTATGCAACTTTAAGTAAATATCCGTATTAATTGCGTTTACGATGCATGTCACATAAAATGATATATTTTCTTAATA
>LQRL01152513.1:42978-53819 GCA_001703475.1 Hydroides elegans
ATATTTTTTTTAAAACTTTTTTTCTAATTCTATACCAAGTTAGATTAATATATTATTAAGATATGCTATAGAGTGCACTTCGAACAGAACATCAGCAGAATGAGATAACAATGAGTAAACCATTACCTTGCGGGCAATCCCGATGAATAGCCTTTAATGTTGTCCACTTGTGCAAGAGTACCCAGCGATTTATTCGGTGAAATATATATTTTTGTCAATTTCTATTTTGCTTGCATTTCTACAGAACAGAAAAAATGAAATATTGCACTTCACATTATAGGTACTTTTCTGGCATTTTATAAGAATAACCCCCAAAAATATGATATGTTTCTAATAGCATAAACAATCTTCGATTTCAAATAGAAATGACCTTAAGACATAGAAAAATAACTGAAATGCACTTGTTCACTTAATATTCATATTAAAAAACACAAAAAGTAGTTTTTCTATTCTATTCCGAAAAGTAACGTTTCAGTATGTGAATGTTTTTATTCTGCAAGCAGTTCAGCGAAATTGCTGGCACAATATTTTCTTTGTTCCTAGCTGGCAAATTAAGAATACAATCATTACAAAACTAAAAATAATTATCAATTTTAAAGAAGTTTAGGGTTTATTTCAGGCCATTTTAAGTAAAATTAGACACTTTTCTAAAAAACTTTCCCGTTAGGTACTCCTGTTTACGGGTCACGTGGTTTGGCTCTTCTTTCAAGAATAGGGATATACAGGGGTGGATATACGCCATAGACGGAGCTCCACAAAACACCGGGAACCCTATTTTAATACATTTAATACATTAGCTAGCGAATGTCCACTTTATTATTATGCAAGATAATTATGTTGCACGAAAAGCAAAATCATGCTCTTTAGGAAGTTTTTTTTTTCTTTGCAAAATAATGCACCTGCACCCCGATTTTTTCATTTGTTTAATACGAGCATGTTTCCGTTAATACTAATTAAGATGCAAAACAGATTTTACGTATGATTTTTTGTGTTCATTTCTTTTTCACAATTTCATACATAATTGACGTCATGACAGCCAATGTTGAAATGGCGTCAAATGTTAACTCGAATTGGTTTTCATTTGAATTCGACGTTAATGTTCAATTTGGCGTTTAACAAGTCTTAAAGTAAAAAAAAAACATTATTACAATGTAACGTAATGTATAATCGCTTAATATGGATAAGTATAACAGTAAAACATTCGGTTACAGTATAACATGTTAGCTATACTTGTATACAAAATATAAAATATGACATTCATTAAAACCATTATTAAATGTTGAATGTACTTCGACGATATCAGATATAAATGGATAAGTAGAGTGATAACAATACGTGTTTTTTGAAAAAAAAACTAAAAATACAAATATGTTATATAGCGATACAAAAAAAAAGTTTTATATTTATATTGCCAATATTTACTACGATTTATCAATATGTTTAACATATGATATAAAATATATTTTTATATAAGGGTCCTTAAAAGTCTTGTGCATATAAGCTTAGTTTTAAGTTGTTGCGAGCAATCTAATAAATTTGTTTGTTACTTAAGATTTTACTATCAGCAAGCGCTGGCATATGTTTTCCCATATAACTCGACCAATAGAATTATATAATTCAGAAGAAAATGTTCATAAACAAGTCAAATTGTTATTTATTTTCATAGATTATGCAATAAATATAACGTCTCTTATTAAAGCATATTTTGAAGAGCACCTCATGACAATTAGCCAGTTTTCTAAAAGCTTTGACATTGGCTACAAATAGCTCTTAGGATACGAATCATAAATTGAATATTTTTTATTATTATGATTTTACAAATAGATGTGAGTGGTTCCTCATTATAAGTAAAGGAACATCTTCCGCGATAATAACAGTATTGAATAACACCAAATTATCAATCACATATGAGACAAATCGATCTATTTTCCAGTAGTCATTACAAATTGTAGTATACATATCGATAAATAATCAGAAAGTAATTTATCAACAATTTTTCAGATTGGGCTTTGAAGCATTTCTCATTTGCAAGCTGGGATCTGTTTGGGGACGTACATCTACTGTTGGGAATAGCTCATGAGGTGCTATTCTATCCTAAGTTCCCAAGTTTCTTACCATAGCACTGCGGGGGTATCAAAACGCTGGAATCCTTACAATAGTTTAAAAGATCCCTTTTAGTCATCAAGCCACTTGCAAAATGGCAGGAGTAAATAAATGTTATACACATTTCCATCTTTATTTGACAAACTTCATTACGTGTGTTAAGTGTTATTATTGTTAAAACTGGGGTACAAATATACATGTATATGATATAGTGGGCGATTGAATAATGCGAGTAAAAATACAATAAGATGAACAAATAAGTTCTATAAAGGGGCGGGGAGGTAGGTGCGAAGTTTTCTGAAATCGCAGAAGTCCAAAGAAAATTGATTAAATCCAGCGATTTTGGTTTTACTATATTTTCTTTGAATTTCGCAATGATTTAAGAACAATTGTGCACGTACATGTACCTGCCGGCAGCCTTATAACCTTCTATCACAAATTATTGAAGCCGGGTGATAAGAAAATAAAAATAGTTCTAAGAAAATTGTCTGAAAAGTGTGTAATTTGTTATCTGGTGCCCGATTTATGATTTTCTAGATATTGTCCCCAAAGGCGTAAAGTCTTCGTTTTGAAAATGCATTGGATTTGATGTTGCGTCTTTATACTACATTTAGTTGTCTTTCGAGTGATGGGTTATAATTAAATTTAAAAGGTAGCTACAGTGGCGCGCAGGCTTAACTTCTCGATTTCTCTAACGTTTAGCGTTTAGCGTTTAACGTTTAAGGGTTTGCAAGATCAGAATATAGTGTGTAACGTTTAGCGTTTAACGTTTAGCGTTTAGCGTTTAAGGTTTAGCGTTTAGCGTTTGATGAAAGGGCACAAAAGAAATTAAGATAAGCACTCACAATGATGTCCTTTATATACCCTTTACACATGTGGGTGCTATGGTTTAGCGTTTAGCGTGTAACGTTTAGCGTTTAAGGGTTTAGCGTTTAGCGTTTGTGCGTTTAACGTTTAGCGTTTGTATCGAGAAGTTGGGAGTGCGCGCCACTGTATGTCAAAATCATGTCCGGTAAACGTCGATATATATGTTTGAAACGCCCAAAGTAACATGCTTCTTATTGTAATTTTCATTCTTAAAAAAAAGATGAATAAGGTACATCGAAAAGAAATGGCATAGTGTTTTATAAGTGATAATTACAGCTCTTTTTGTTACAGGATTTGAGGAATAGTCACTTCTGGCGGCCTTTTGGTTCAGTATTTATATGGACAATGCTCATATGCTACCAAAATTGTTTTGTCACATGAAAGGATTAATTCATTGATGACAAATGAGTAAATGGTGATCCTCAATTTAAACTAATTTAATTACTTGACAATGATTCAACGGTCTGAATAGCGCCACTTTTTAGCCAAAATTGTGTTGCTATATATACGAGGCTAGTTCAAAATTTCCACAAATCATTAACGCGAATTACATAATTTTGTACATTCAAAAATTATTTAACCTTATTCTTTAAATGCACGACGCAACTGATTAAATAGTGAACAAAACTGGATATGGGGAATGGCTTATCATAACTTACTACCGCATTATCAGTATACACAGTAACGCAACATTTTTTATTAACAATGTTAGCATGCAGAGCAAAAAAATGTAGAGATTAAAAATGGATGGTGAACAATATATAGGAGAGGCATGGCAGGGGTGCACCTTTACCCAAAATCTACAAAATTGACCGTCATCAAGAACGACACTCGCACAGGCAGAATGACATTCGCGCACAATATTTGACTTGAAATAACACATCGTAAATGCGAGCGCCGAAGGCGCGAGCGCAATTTTTGTATGCATTTAAAGATAAATGTTTTTTACACATTATGGGTTTCCGTCAAATTTACATTCGCACTAGCGCGAGTGTCGTCTAAAACGCACTCGCGCGAACGAAACGACGGTCGCGTATGCGACCGTGCGAACGCTAAGATGCACCCCTGTTTAATGGTGATATTGACGAAAATATAACTTGACACGGAAGGACACTATGAGAATATTTATTTCTTTGTATTTATTTCTTCCAATTAAAATTGTTTTGTTTTGTTTCATTTTGACATAATTTATTCATGAATGTTTAAATGTATCGACATCCAATTGAATAACAATGGCAAACTGCTATATATAGTAATGCAAATAGCAGTGTACTTAAATTGTTTGATATTCAATGTTTTATATGATAAAGTCGATCGGCATTCTATATATGCATTATCCATGTTGGATAGTTCCGATACGATGGTATGGCTTCAACTGCTGCTTGAGTGATAAATGAGGAGCTTGGTATAAGTTTCACAGTATTTCAAATGAGGATCATCTTCCAGTGTATATGTGGTAGCGAAACATTGATTTAAGCGAAACAATAGTTTCGCTAGCGAAAGATTAATTTCTCTGATGATGTTGGAAAAAAAATAGTATATTAAAGATACTTAAACGGGCATAACTTGGGGTAGAACCTTGAATAGTTATGTTTCATGTATATCTTGATCTAATCATGTGTATTAGTGACAGAAAACACACTACCGGAGAGGATTATCTGTGAGTTGAGTCATGAACTGAACTTGGTGATTAATCGGCTTATTTCAGTTACATCATTGAGTAGAACTCCATAAAAAGCCTTTAATAAATTGGTGAGGTGACTTATGAATATATTGCTATACATCTGTATAAGATAAACTGTGATAAAAGCTTACTAAATAACATTACGACACAGCATATTCACATAATCCGAAAAATTAATGTTTCACTGAAAATTAAAGTTTCGCTGCGACATATAGATTATACTTGGACGCTCTAATTTTAATGATGATTGATAAGCATTTATGCTATGATGATACATATCCGTACATGTTATGCAACAGACCATACTCAAACAAAATAAATAAATAAGATAACACACATATATGACTAGCGAGCAAATAAAAATTGACTATCGTTTTTTACTATTTTTTTATTTCGCCAAAAGAAACATCGTACACAATTGTGATATAAATCATTAAGTACATATCATTTGATTTGAAATAGATTAATGCTTTGCCCCAATAAAATTCGTAATATTTAATACGTTTTACGCGCCAAACTGACTTGCAAATGCGTTTTTCAAATATTCTTGGATTGTCATGTTTGTTAAATCATAATTTAAAAATGAATGTCGACATAATTTCATTAAATGTTACATTTTCACGCGACATATACACGTCTATTTAAGAAAAAAAACTTGAAATACAATAAGTGTACAGTTTGAGATAATGAAGAGTACCTCACGAGCTGTTCCCCAAAAAAGGTGTTCCCCACCAAATTCCAGCTGGCTTGGAGAATTTGAGAAATTCTGTTCTAGCTTGGAGATTTTTGCAGTTTGAGGAACACCTTTTTCGATATTTTCTGAATTTTCGTAACAAGAAGCGAGAATTTTTATTTGAAAATTAATTAAACTTGCTTTCAATTGTCTAATAAACTGTTATTTACAACATACTATAAGTAGTGTAGCTATATTCAACATTACAATTTTCTCAAAAGGTGTTCCTTTTTTGTTCCAAGATGGCTAGAAAAGGTGAAACTGGTCAGCTGGCTTGGAGAAAAGGAACACCTTTTTGCAAAATTTCAATGTTCAAACAACATTATTTTGTTGTTTTTCGTATTAGTAATGTTGTTTAAAGGTGATTTAACAACTTTTTGAAAAATGTGTCGTGGGGTGCCCTTCGATAATGTTAGGTAATACTGTTTTATAATAGGATGTGTTGAAGGCATTCATGTTTAATGTACATTCTATACATATTGTCATAAAACGGTACCACATGTCAAAGTAGATTAATAGGGATAGAAGACCATTTCGTATCGAAAGGATAACCATGAATAAATAATGTTGTTTTTTGTTTTTCTATTTTTCTGAAAAAAGGGAAGTATCTGCAAAATCGACGATTCACATTCATAAAAGACATATTTTGCATAATCGTACACTATTTTCAAGCCATAACCTGAATCCTTTGATTGATATTAATCTCCCCCGAAAACAACAACAACAACAACAACAACAACACACCTATTTCTGAACCCAATGATCAATAACGGTCAGTCCCAATTTCTTTTGTCCTTTCGCCATTGTTTTCCTGAAAGAGTTCCTCAAATAAACACCTGCACAATGCTTGGATTTCTCATACAGAAACTCATTTATTGGCGCGCTTTCGTGGGGCATATGCACCATGTAACCATGCGGATAGACCCACATTTGGAAGCCAGCGGAATACTGGTTGAGAACATGTGACATTTTGTCGTACCAGCGCTGCAGAAAGGTCTCCTCGTAGCGGGGAGAGTGGACCTTCTTGATGATTAAATAAGGCTCGAAATGGAACGCATAGGGGATCTTGTATGGTACATTGGAGAGCATCCAACGTGTATAGTTGGTGGGATCGCCCTTGAATTTGGGAAATCCGTAATCGAAACGGTTAATGCATTTGTCCCATTCCTGATCAACGCGTTTTTTATTTTCCGGAAGTGTACAGTTTTCGTACGCCATTAGAGCGGGAATTGTTAATACATTGGAGAAACTGTCGTGTTTGCGAAAGAAATGCGGCACGTCTTTCATGAGATTCTTATACAAATCGGGCATAATCATGAAATCGACGTCGCACATGTATACGTACTCAGTAACCGCATTATCCTGTGCGATATTACGCATATGGTTCACGTGATACCATACACTGTGATCCTGAACAATATGGATCTGAACATTGTCTCTGTTTATCGATTGCAGCCAATCGCACATTAAGTCTTTTACACTGTTGAAATCGGTTCCATTTATGTAAACCGTAGCGGAGACGTGTCCAGGCCACTGTTTGATGATACGCTGAAGCGAATCAAGTCGCGTTTCGGAAAGCTGCGATAATAAGCTGATTTCGCCGGCGATTTCAGTCGCTGGTTTCTGAGCGCCGCATACATTGAGATTCTCGCGAAATTTGCTTTTCATATCGTCCGTGTACATGGTACAGTTCGGATGGAAATCGAATGTACGATTACGGCCTTCAAGCTCGTCGCGTACCTCTTGAATGTGCTTTTGTTTATCGGATAATTGTTCGTTTGATTTCTCATTTTCTTTGGATGATTTGGAAGCCTTTTCATTGTCCTTGTGTTTCTCATCTTGTTGATTATTTTGAGTATTATCTTGGTTGTTGTTTGGATTCTTCGGTGCTTCATTTTCCGTATTCGTTTCTACACTCTTAGGCGGTTGCCCCTCGTTTTGACCGGATTGAATATCAATCATATTTACGTTGTTTCCAGGGCAACTCGTTACCTTGGTTTCCTTGCATGGTTGCTGGCCCCCTTTGTCACGTACCTTATTGTTGTTATTGTTGTTGTCAGGTGGTTGCTGAGCAACGCTCCGTTTGCTCAACGGATGGTTCTCCTGATTGTTCACGTAGGATACAGCGGTATAGAGGGTGTTCACTATAATTACTGCGATGACCACTTTGTTCAACTTGGAGAAAAAGTTCCGTGTCAACATCTTACTGTTCATATGTAACAGTGCTTGGTAATGTAAATGTTCCTCTCGACTGGAGTTTTTTTGTTTTGTTTTATTTCTTGAGTTTGTTTCCGTTTGATTTGTTATATTTTTCTTTTGATTTATCAAATTTCTATTTTCAAGAAAATTAGTGACAATTTGTGTCCGAAAGTCTTAAATTTCAAAGATGGAAATAGTTCACAATGTTACCAGTGAAATTCCAAAAAAACAGGTTTTTGGTTAAATATCGAAGGAATATCGATTCGTAATCGATAATCACGTGATTTGCTCGTTTTACACAAAGGACGCATATTGACATGACGCAAAGCAGATTCAAACGGCAAACGTATTTCCGATCGCCATCAGAAGTTTGAATGACAACCAGGGGCGTTATCAGCAAGGGCTATTAGGTGTCTTGATAGAGCTAGGAAAAGGTGTTTGCTTCTTTCGATGTATGCATTCCAGAGTATGTGGCTATGCTGTCATTAGTTAACATTTATCAGTTTATAGATAAAGCAATTACCGAATTGCAATATCGAAACGGAGCATATAACATTGGTCTGTCCGTCGATCTGTCCTGTCGTCGTATCAGCTTTTTTAACGTTTAAACATAACGATATTTCATTAACCCATAGAATCTGTATAGGTATTATATATTTCCTTACACACATAGGTATCCGGTCAAAAAGTACCCGGACATAAAGTCCCCGGACATAAAATCACGATTTTGGCAACATAGGACACAAAGTCCCCAGACAAAGTGTCTAATAAAATGTTAATTTCCCAATATTTTTTATATCACGATTAAATATTTAAAACATTTAAGACTATATAACTTTAAACATGCATTAACTTAAAATGAAAATAAATGTTTATAAATTATATTTTTAGCCGGGGACTTAATGTCCTATGTTGCCCGAATCGGGGACTTTATGACCGGGGACTTTATGTCCGGGGACTTTTTGACCTGGATTCCACAAATAGCATGCATGAACGTCTTTACATTAGGATCTTCAGCAAATTTCACAAATTATTAATTAAGCAATTAAGTAAGTATTATTCATTACGACAACAACATGTCCACAGTAACGTAGAAAAGGTATGGTCATGTAGAGTAGCGCGCGGTCCTAACTCCTCGATTTCTCTAACGCTTAGCGTTTAGCGTTTGATTAAAGGGCATATAAGAGAATAAGATAAGCAATCATAATAATTTCCATTATATACCCTTCACCCCTGTGGTTGGCTATGATTTAGCGTTTAGCGTTTAACGTTTAGCGTTTAGCGTGTAACGTTTAGTGTTTAAGGGTTTAGCGTTTGTGCGTTTAACGTTTAGCGTTTAGCGTTTGCCACGAGAAGTTAGCAATGTGCGCGACTGTTCATGTACATTGATAAAGTCAGTGCTATGGCTTTACTAAACTGAAATCGGTGGGGTATGTTTATATTTTATTACTCAAGCTTTCCAGCCCCGTCGAACCATGCTTCCGCACAGTGACGGCCATCAAGAGAAACCAGATTGATGGACTGTTGTCAATGTTTTCTCCTGTCAACATTTATTCAGCGATCATCGGAAACTAATAGATTTGCGGTTTTATGAATAAAAGACGAAACGAATGATTGATACGTTTTTTCTCAAAAACACTGAAGTGATGTGCTTGAGAAAAATAGCTTCATTCAGTTTTTGGTAGATGCGCATCGATTTACTATGTTTATTTCGCTTAAAATTTGAATTGGGTGATTTTTTAATACGTGACTTTTTCAAAACAGCCTTTTTAAAATGTATCGATTTGCAATCTACGAATTTAAGCAGACCTGCTCCTTATTCTTTGCATATCACACCTTGTCCTTGAGTGACACTTCCTGAGATTATCAAACCACTTTGATATTAGATGTTTATGTAACGATGTCAATTTTCGGGTCTATTGCATAATGCGTTTTTTTAACTCTATAAACGGCATAGAATAGCAATAAAGTCACGTCTTTTAACATTTGGTTAGGTTTGTGAGCGCAAAGATAGTATTTTCAACAGAACTGATATATCAGTTTGAATGCAAATGTAGCAATCATAAAAGTTTGATGTTATTGAGAATTGAACAATAAATGGTGAACAAAAATGAAGATAAAAACTCTCAATGGGAATAGAATAAAAACGCACGAAAACATATTTTGAGAAAAACCTCATTGGGCTCACTCTAATATTGTTGACATCATTGTAAGACATTCTTATCTGGTCACTTGAAGAAATTGATAAACGTCAATATCTTATTAAAAGGGAAGTTACATGCTGTCTTAACTATACATTAAACTTTGATTGAATAACTTTGAATGAGTTGTTTTATTTTGGTTGAGGTCTAGCTGGAATATGGAAAACCCTTTAATCTCAAAGCAATATTGTGAACAGAAAGGACATTGTGAAACATCAAATAATGTATCTTAGTCAAAAGCATGCCTAGAACCTAGTGCACCATATTGAGCTGTTCCTCACAAAAGATGTGCGCCAGCAAATCCCAGTTGTCTTGAAATGCAGAGAAAAATATATTCTAGCTGGGAGATTTGAGGAACAACTTCTTCCTAATTTCTTTTTTCCTTAATAACAGGAATTATTATTTGGAAATAAATTGTTATTTATTGCAATTGTCTTATAACTTGTTATTTGCTATGCATGTATATGATTGACTTTTCCAACATACGCTTTTTCCTTTTTCAGCTCCAAGCTGGCTAGAAAAGGAGGAATAGCTAATTTGGTTTGGCAAAAGTGAACAGATTTTTGCCAAATTTAATGTTCAAAAAGGCTAATTTGTATTTTCAAAGTTGTTTCAATGTGATGTTATAACGTGTTGATCATTTTACATAGCAACGTCTTTAAACCGTATAAAAGTATGCGCGATAATACCAGATTGACTCGTTCTGTTAGTCCTGCACTCATAGCGGTATTTACTATCTACTTGGCACTTCGGAAATTAAAAATTTCTACGTTTTCGAAAATTGTATTTAATTTGTTCATTGTTCGACTCAAAATTTCTAATAGAAACAGATATTTAATAAAGTGGGGAGATTTATTTGCACAACACTTCATAGTTTGAATAGATTTATTAATTTAGTTTTAGCATATGGAGTCCTTTTCTAAAAAGGTGATCCTACTCAGTGATGTCTAAGACGAACAGCTCAGCTGGCTATGAACAAACGCGACAAACAATATTCGTTCTTTAAAATGTAATATAAAGGCATGAGAGGGTTCCGTTGTGCATTACGGAACTC
>LQRL01152515.1:6599-18634 GCA_001703475.1 Hydroides elegans
GAGCGTAAGAGTATGTATTGAGTTTCCCAAAAGGAATACATTGGAGAAAAAAACTTGGAACAGCTTCCAATGTATCCAGACCATAATGCCACAGTTTCCGCGTAAACATTTAAAAAAAAACTTCAGCTTGTGACGGCATACAAAATGTCTATTCCACACGGCAGTTATTCATGTAATCACAATAATAAACATGTATGTAGTGCATTAATATATTTTTAATCAAAAAGGGATTTACTGCATAAGGGAAATATGACATGATATGTTGAGGGTCTTCTCTTAATATAAAATATTAAGCTGTTGAAACTATAACCGTATATGTGGGACCCCAGATATGAAAGAAGTGAGACTGTATTAATGCAATTTCCCAAGTATAAATTATGAAAACATTGTTAAAATATTTATTATTTATTAATAACCATAGGATGTATTGTAGGACATTAGTCCTTAAACTGTTTGAAAATAATAATAATATAGTATGTTTTCTCTATTTGATAATACTCCATTATGAATGGTCCCTTAGGTAATCTTAAATAAACAAGTGTGTCTTGATATATTTCTGAAACTGTTCTATACAAAGTCCCAAATCATTGTAATTGAAAAGTAGATTTCCCACAAGGAAGTAACTTATAAAGATGGTATATAACGTTTATATTTTGCATTGTCTATTGGATATGTTACATTTCTTCAATAGAAATTTTAAAGGATAACCCAAAATGAAGTTCGATAACTTGATAATTAACACTGTATTCTCAGTGTTAAATCTTATATTACAATGTGATTTAACCAGAGCCGTTTTTGTCATCAAAGAGCGTATATCCGGTAAGTTGAAGAAGGGTCTGGCCACATGGGAAGTTTTCCTAGTTTTTTTATCCTAACAAACCATGGTTTTCTATGTATTCCTTTTGAACAAAAAATCGCGTCAAGTTTTTTTAACGCATCGAGCGTTTCGCTGCGTTTTTTTTTTCGCATAAAGAATACATTGACGCTCAGGGTTTGTTAGGATATAAAAGCTTAAAGAAGCTCTCCGTGTGGCCGAGAACCAAAGGCAGTAAACCGCCTTAGGGTGTTTATGCATCTTGAGAATTTTTTTTTTCATGCGACATGCCTTATCATTGAAATGGTTTAAGAAACCCGATTTTGTACGTGATCGTTGATTATTTCGTTATATTATATTAGTTTAAGCGACTGACCAATGCGTTTTTGCATAAAGTTTAAATTAAAAAAACATTTATAATTTTATCAAATATTGAATGCTGCTAGGACAGGTGAAGACAATCTTAACTCTAGAGCTGCTTAATTCTTTCATATCGAAAAAAAATAAGCCGCATTGAAATGGGGCGCAATTACGTTCACCCTGAGTGTTATACAACAAAACATAAGCGCCAACCCACACCCCTTATTTTTTACGGCACCACCTTTAATCTCGACCCGCGTGTGTGAAAAATTGTATTCGTCCTTGCATCGAATCGCTGCTGTTTTTAGTTTCAGATAATATTGGTGTACTGCAACCGTTACTGACCTATACGTGTGATATGGAAATCGTTGAAAACATAATATCAGCGAAATTTCAATTGAGTGAACCTACAAACAACAGTGAACCACATACATGTTATTGTAATATTTACCATGGCAACCTGGACACATGGCCCAGCAACGGAGATCTAGTCATAGATGTCCCAGCAAACCCAATAGGTAGATCAACGTGGAAAACAATCGATGCGTCTGAAATTATGGATGGGAAGAAAGTTCAACTGAAATTACTTTCTGAAGGGCCCAATGACGAGCAACCCGTCCACACGATGTCCATTCATAATATAGATAACACGGATAGCAGACTTCTTTCTGGCGAAAGAGATGTTGTATTCATCGCAGGTATAAGCATACATTAGCTTTTGGTTATATTGATATTATTATAGTAAATATTGTGATTCGAATAATCAGGCGATGTTTTTAATCATCAATTTACACGCTCACATTTTCTATACATACTTTTTTTTTTAAAACGGCTATCTTATACATTTCATTTAGAAATCTATATCATATCAAATGCTTTTTTGCAGGGAATGTAGCTGATCTGAGACTTCACTGTAGCCCTATATCATTCCCTGACACTGCAAGTCTTTATGAGTCAACTCTTGAACCAACGTCAGAACCCACCGACCATACATTGAATTCTACATTGAATCCAACCGGTAATCCTGATTCAAGCTCCACGAACACTATAACCTCGACCCAGTCAAACTCTATTATCTTGGACACAAATCCTGAAAAAGATAACGGAGATAATGGAACATTGTTTATAATTATTGCTGCAACAGTAGGTGGAATATTGCTGTTGGTGCTTGCTTTAATAATCATCGTTATTGTCATCCGTAAGAAACGTAGCAAAACGGATGAACCAAATAACAATATCAAAATGACTGCAAAGACTACAGAGAACGGAAGAGATGTTGTTACTGAACACGATTATGTCAATGTTGCAAAACCAGCGGATATCACAGAGTATGCTCAGGTTGATATGGCGCGATTAGCCCCGAAAAGACCGGATAAAAATAAAGAGCCATTGAATCATGCCAATGACGCAACAGTGACGTATGCAGACCTCGATTTAGGTCAACCGGATGTTGACATTAATGAAGAAGATAGGAACCAGGGAAATCACGAGGAAACAGCGGTAGTGTATTCGACTGCCTCTCAAAATCCTCCCACAATGCAATATCACTCTGAAACTGAGGAAAAACATATGGATAAAGCACGGGATATATCAGAGATGTACGCTAAACCAGTAAAGAAGAATAAACCCCAAAAGCAAAACCCTAGTGGAAAAGAATATCAAACCGACAGTGTACCTCTTGATGTTTCTGTACTATATGCTAAATCGACGAAAAAGCCTAACAACTGTGAAAAATGATAAAAATAGTTATAACATTTAAGGCCAACCAGGAACACCGGATATGATATTTTGCAAATATACGACCAACAGATTATCGTATAGATCGTAGTTTAAACGAAAGAAAATTGTTAATTAACCTTTTCTCTATTTTATTTAAGCTTTCTTTAATTAGTTTTAGCATCCGATGAAATATCACGATGTATATAAATTGATCAAATTCAACCTGCTTTTGAATAAAACATCGACATATATACTTATCAATGCGCTTAATATACAAACAGAAAATGTGATTATCAGGAAAATAACGTTCGTAGTAAAATAATTGTTTTCTATGTTCTAGTTGAAGGAATTTACATGTGAAACCCATTTTATTAAAGACATTATGGACCGATATTCCTCATATTGACGACATTTCAACATTTTTATTAATACAAACTCCGGGCATTTTAAAGGACCTATTATTACTCAATTAAAACTCATTTGTAAAGAAACATTTTCTTCTGTGTGGCCGATAAAAATATATAATCTTCTATGACATTGATAACATTTAATAAAATGTGTTCTACTCATTCGAATTAGGCTTTCCTATATGCCTTTTTAAAATATATACTGTCGTTATAATTTACTAACCATTGCATCATTAGTTCCTCGAATGTTTTCCTGGGCTTGTACGTTAAACATATATGTTTCATTGGTTATGGCAGGTATGGCTTCCGAATAGCAGTTATTGAACACCTATTTTTACCATGTATAGCATCATTTTATATCGTTACAAGTTTTTGGCAAAATTCATTATATTCTATTGATTTTGTTTGAATGTATTGGAATGAACTTATAAGCAATAATCATATATAAGTAACAGGTTGTAGTAATTGTATGTTGATATGTAAAGTAATAAAAGAAATTATATAACAAGTTTAGTTTATTTGCACAAATGTAATTAAGAAATACGGATCTAATTCACCGTACGAATTGAGGTTTCAATCAAAGGAACAACTTAGGCTAATAAATGCATATCCTTTGCCATATGACATTTTATATGACATTATGTATGTCCTCATTTTAGCAGAGTGTATGAGAGAAAGGCACCCAACGAGGTGTACGTTCCTCAAAAAGGTGTTCCTTTTCAAAATTGATCTATCTACAGACTTTCATAAATCACCTTTTAGATACAAGAATTAAATGAAAAATCTTTCTAATATCTGATTCTGTATGTTACACATTGATTCCACTTTTCGATTTACGTGATAATTAAGAAATAAAGAACAGATTTGAGAGTTCATGTATAGACATAATTCTAACCAACTAGATCCGTGCTATGAGCTCAACTTTCTGCTTAAATAAACAAACTTCTGTGTGAATTTGTTTTAAAAACAGGATTATCTATAGTATATCCGAGTATTGCTTGTCATATGGTGCTAAATGTGTCATTTTTCACAAATTTCGTCGTAGGCTGCACTCCACGAGTGCCTCTGAACCCTTTCTTGTACTCCTATATGAATGGCCCCTTAAATAAACAAGTGTGTCTTGATATATTTCTGAAAATGTTCTATACAAAGTCCCAAATCATTTTAATGGAAATGTAAATTTCCCACAAGGAAGTAACTTATAGAGATGGTGTATAACGTTTATATTTTGCACTGCTGAGTTGATATGTTACATGTTTTCATTAAATTTGAAAGGATAACACAAAATGAAGGTGGAAAACCCAATATTGTATACTGTGGTCATAGTGTTTAATATTATACTAAAAGGTTATTTAACCAAAGCTGTTTTTGTGATTGAAGAGCGTGTATCCGGTAAGTTGAATTAGGGTCTGGCCACACGGGAAGTTTTTCTTTGCGTTATATATTAATACAGACCAAGGTTTACAATGTGTTTCTTAGGGAAACTCAAAAGTAGCGTCAAGATTGTTTTAACGCAGCCATCGTTTTTTTTCACTTAGGGAATACATTTAAACTCATGGTTTGTAATATCAAAGGTTTAAGAAGCTTTTCGTGTGGCCTGGTCCAAAGATCAGCAAACCGCCTTAGGGTACGGTTGCTTCTGTTTTTTCATACAACTTGTTTTTTTTTTATTGGAATGGTACATGGACCCCATTTTACGTGAATCGTTGAGTATTTTGTTAAAATACAAAACAGTTTCTGGTCGATGCTCTATGCATAATGTGTTTTTTTTTTTATAAAGAATAAAAGAAACAGTTAACATCTTTACAAACATTTTGAACACTGTGAAGACAGTCATAACCTTAAGAGTGTTCGAATGAAGGGAACTGCCCTCAATAATTGTTCTCCCTCAATGTTATACACAAACCCTTATATTTTTTACCGACCGTGCCACCCGTTAAATCTAATTTTGATCCGCGCGTGTAAATTTGTATTCGTTCATAGCTGAGAGCTTTGTTTTACTTTCAGATGATGTTGGTATTCGGCTACAGCCCTATAATTGCGATATGGAATTCGCAGTTAACATAATATCTGCGAAATTTCAAGTCGGTAAACCTACAGACAACAGTGAACCACATACATGTTATTGTAATATTTACCATGGCAACCTGGACCCATGGCCCAGCAACGGAGATCTAGTCATAGATGTCCCAGTGGAAAGGGGAGGAAGAACTAGATGGCGAACTATTGATGCGTCAGAAATTATGGATGGGAAGAAAATTCAACTGAAATTACTTACTGAAATAACGAATCACAATCCCCTCGCCCACACTATGTCTATTCATAATACCGATAGCACAGTTGCGCCTAGCACACCTTTGTTTGGCGAAAGAGATGTTGTATTCATCGCAGGTATAAGCATACATTAGCTTTTGGTTATATTAATATTATTATAGTAAATATTGTGAATCGAATAATCAGGCGATGTTTTTACTCATCAATTTACACGCTCACATTTTCTATACATACATTTTTTTGAAAACGTCTATCTTATACATTTTATTTAGAAATCTATATCATATCAAATGCGCTTTTTGCAGGGAATGTATCTGATCTGAGACTCCACTGTAGCCCTACGGCATTCCCTGACACGGCGAGTCTTTATGAGTCAACTCTTGAACCAACATCAGAACCCACCGACCCTACAATGAATCCTACCGCTCATCTTGATTCCAGCTCAACAAACACTAGAACCACAACCCAGTCAAATTCGCCTATTATCTTGGCCTCAAATCCCGAAAAAGATAAAGAAGGTGATGGAACGTTGTTTATAATCATTGGTGCAACGGTAGGTGGAGTAGTGTTGTTGGTGCTTGCTTTGGTAGTCATCGTAATTTTCATCCGTAAGAAACGCAGCAAAGGGCATGAACCAAATAACCATATCAAAATGACTGCAAAGACTACGGAGAACGGAAGAGATGTTGTTACTGAACACGATTATGTCAATGTTGCAAAGCCAGCGGATATCACAGAGTATGCTCAGGTTGATATGGCGCGATTAGCCCCGAAAAGATCGGATAAAATTAAAGAACCATTGAATCATGCCAATGACGCAACAGTGACGTATGCAGACCTCGATTTAGGTCAACCGGATGTTGACATTAATGACGAAGATGGGAACCATGAAAATCATGAGGAAACAGCGGTAGTGTATTCGACTGCCTCTCAAAATCCTCCCACAATGCAATATCACTCTAAAACTGAGGGAAAACGCATGGATAAGAAACGGGATATATCAGAGATGTACGCTAAACCAGTAAAGAAGAATAAACCCCAAAAGCAAAACTCTGGTGGAAAAGAAGATCAAACCGACATTGTACCTCTTGATGTTTCTGTACTATATGCTAAATCGACGAAAAAGCCTAACAACTGTGAAAAATGATAAAAAGAGCTATAACATCTAAGGCCAACTAGAAACACTGGATATAATATTTTGCAAATATACGATCAACAGAGTATCTTACAAATCGTAGTTTAAATGAAAGAAAATTGTTAATTAACCTTTTCTCTATTTTATTTCAGCTTTCTTTAATTAGTTTCAGCATCCGATGAAATATCAGGATAGATATAGATATAAATAGATTCAATTGAACCTGTTTTTGAATAACACATCGACATATATTTACAGGAATTTACATGTGAAACTCATTTTAATAAATATATGTTAGGCGGATATTCATAATATCGACGACATTTCAACATATTATTTGATATATACCCCGTGCTTTTTTAAAGGACCAATTAGAAAATATATAGTTAATATTATATGGTTAAGAAATGTAAATCGATATTTCTTTGCTGTTCCATGTCTTTATTTTCTTCTGTGTGGCCTATAGAATATAGAATTTTCTGTGACATTGATAACATTTAATAAAATATGATCTGCTCATTCGAATAAGGCTCTCTTATATGCTTTTTCTATTATTTACTGTCGTAATAATAATATTGTAATTTCA
This sequence comes from Hydroides elegans, assembly GCA_001703475.1. Taxonomy (NCBI): domain Eukaryota; kingdom Metazoa; phylum Annelida; class Polychaeta; order Sabellida; family Serpulidae; genus Hydroides; species Hydroides elegans. Next base: position 13,895 of record LQRL01152515.1, read on the forward strand.
TCTTAAGTCTCTCGACTGCTTTTCCTGGGCTTGTACATGAAAAATATTCTTTTTCCATAGGATATAGCTTCTGAATCACAGTTATTGAAAACATATTTTTTATTATGTATAGCATCATTTTATATCGTCATATTTTTTTGGCAAGATTTATTAGATTTTTAAAATTTTGATTGTATGTATTGGAATGAACTTATAAGTAATAATCATATATAAGTAACAGGTTGTGTTATTGTTATTGTGTTATTGTATGTTGATATGTAAAATAATAAAAGAAATTATATAACAAGTTTAGTTTATTTGCACAAATGTAATTAAGAGATACGGATCCAATTCACCGTTCCAATCGAGGTTTCAACCACTAGGAATTACTTAAGCTGATAAATACATAGGCGTCATCACCATTTAATGCAACGCTTTATAGCACATATTGAATTTCCATTGCTTATATTTCATTACACAAACCTAAGCAAAACACACAAATGCATTTATATGATATATAGGTATATAAGAAATATTAATATTTATTCAAAAACAAAAATCGATACATAGATTCCGAGAAATTTCTATTTCAAAAAACGGGGTAATACATCGATGGGTGATTCAATTAACGCAACGTTTTTCCAAAGAAAACTCTGGTAGGAGGATAACTTAATTAAGATATATTGAAATCTTTAAAAATGATTTGGAAAGCAGTAAACCCCCTTTGTTTACAAGTATAGTCCATACAATAGACTTTTACTTGTCTATAAGTCTTTAGACCGTGATTCTTAAATGTCCAGTAAGGAAACACTATCATATTATTACCCTAAACATTAATTTGAGACATCTAGTACACAATCTTAAGTGATTAATCACGCCCTATTATATCTGGAGAACCATATCAATTATAACCGTAAACTAATATATCACAATATATTCTGTCATTCTTCGATATGAAAATCGTTTAGCATGTTGTTGATTATTACTAAATCAAAGTCGAATAAAAAGGATCGTAAATCTAACCGAATTATTGTTTTCTAGGATTCATCATTACCAGCTAAACTAATATGTACTGTTGAGCTTGCTTTTACCGAGTTTCAAACATTTTAGAAATAAACTTGGACCATTCAAATTGGCAAGTCTACTCACATGCTCACGAACCACTATCACCATCTCGTAATATGATTCAATATCGAATTTTCCGTTACGGTACAATTCTAAGCGAGTATTCTCTACTTCTATGTTTATTTCTGAAGAAACGTTGGTATTTCATGACCAAAATGACATCAAACACACTCTTAGTATTTTTACAAAATAAAAGCGTTGCGTTGATTGAATCACCCATAGTACTGTCATCGTGTAAATGAGAACGCATATTAAATGAAATGGGGCGTTTAATAATGATTTTAAAATAAACAATGATGTTCCCGATATAAATATATATTAAATGAACATGCATTTATGTTTTGTCTTGATTCTTGTATTGAAATATAACGAATGAAAGTCAAATATTGTATAATAAGCGTTGCGTTAATTGAGTCTAAGATCTATCCCTTGCCATATGACATTTTATATGACATTTTATATGACACTATGTATGTCCTCATTTTAGCAGAGTGTATGAAAGAAAGGCACCCAACGAGGTGTTTGTTCCTCAAAAAGGTGTTCCTTTTCAAAATTGATCCATCTACAGACTTTCATAAATCACCTTTTAGATACAAGAATTAAATGAAAAATCTTTCTGATATCTGATTCTGTATGTTACACATTGATTCCACTATTCGATTTACGTGATAATTAAGAAATAAAGAACAAATTTGACAGTTCATGTATAGACATAATTCTAACCAACTAGATCCGTGCTGTGAGCTCAACTTTCTGCTAAAATAGGCAAACTTCTGTGTGAATTTGTTTTCGAAACTGGATTATCTATAGTATATCCGAGTATTGCTTGTCATTTTGATGCTAAATTTGTCATTAATCACTTATTTCGTCGTAGGTTGCCCTCCACGAGTGCCTCTGAACCCTTTTATCAATAAAGGGGGTTTACGTTGAGGAAGTTATATTACTTTCTTGTTGTATTACTATAATTCATTTTATTAAAAACAAAATGAAATCAAATATTTTCACCAATTATCCATATTTTGTATTTTATTTCAAGTGGTTTTTGGACCAATCAAATGGAATATTCATTTTTGAAGAGGTTCAGTCTGGTGAGTTTACCTTTCGACTTTTTATGGTGTACTGTTGACTGTGGTTAGTCGGAAATGACATATTTTAATGTTTACATCTAAACTTATTCGCATTTTATTGATTTTATCTTAGAAATGTCAAATTTTAATTTCATTTTACTCTCATAACCAGCAAGTATATGTCAGTATATATACACTTTCCTAGTCAGATGATGTATTATAAAAACGTTAATTTTAGATGATTCATTCCCTCTCATCTCATGTGAAGGAGAATTTGTAAGAGAAGTCAACGAAGGCATTCTGGATGTGCGACAACCGTCGGACCCTGGAGAACCACGGATATGCTATTGTAATATGTTTCATGGCAACGTAGAGCAATGGCCAAACGATGGATATATTACCGTGAATTATGACATAGGCAGTACTATAGTACCATGGCTAACAATGAACAATACAAATAATGTATATAATAGGTTAATGCCCATCAAGTTACAAACTGAAGGCAATGGAGTCGACTTTCGACATTATATAGTCATATATCTCGATATATCTTATTCCAACTATGCAACCAGATTGCTATACAACACTAGGATATATCGATTTGACGCAGGTAACTCAAAAGATGGGTTCATTTGTTAAGTATAGTATATAAGCGAGTTAGACATTGTTATATGAATTTTGCGTTTTAGATGCCATCATAAGTATAAATGAACTAATCCTGTTTACTGAGACAATAATCTTAAACCTTTATTTTAGTATAATTTTAACACAAACATTATTCATATATTTGCAAAACGATATAGTAAAAACATATTTAACATAATATTTTTTTACTCACAGTAAATCTTGATCTGCAACTTCACTGCAGTACGACTGCCTTCCCAAACACGATTGAATCAACCACGACCTTTTCCTCTCCTTCAACTACGGATTTACCAACCTCTCATGTGACAACTGTACAAAACGGATCAACTACAGCCGAAAGGATTCCAGATGACAAAGCATCCAGTAACTGGTCAGGTGGTGGTAATACTTCATTATACATTATCCTCGGAGCATCTTTGGGTGGAACGATATTGACTGCCTCTGTGGTTTTGAATATCGTATTTATTTGTCACAGGAGGCATAGAAACAATAATAATCAAAACAACTCACAAAATGAGAACAGCGTTTATACCGGAAATGTTAATGAAATCAGTACAGAGCCTGACCATGAATATGAAGGTATAACAAGACAGGACATTTCATCAGAATATGAACGCGTTGAGATGACGCCTTCAACGCCGAACCGAGATAACGAATCACGCATATATGTGAATGAAAATATTGAAATAGATAATTATGAATTAACATAGATTTTAACGCATGTTCATGTAGACTATATGTATGATCCTGATATACACGATGAGTTATTATAGTAAAGTGTTGGAACTTAGTAAATCTAGGTGTGGAATAACCCTTGCCTTTTGATTGTATTTTAAACCTAACTTGTGCAAATGAGCCATTCATTGATGGCTCATTTGCAAAGAGATTTAGCTTTATATTGAGCACAAACAATTCTAAATAATATATGCGAATCCTAAGTCAACAATATTTTAAACTCGTATCAATTATAATCAAGATAAGATAAGGGGGCTTTGAAGGCACAGAATCATGGTTTTTATAAAGGCATTCTTGGCGGATAAAACCCTAACAAATATTACAACTATCATAGCAATTTATTTCATTCCATAAAATGTGTTATTTGATATGCTATTGCAAACAGTGATCGGAAAATAGTATTAGTTACAATCTTACTATTGTAATTATTTCGATAAACGATAGAGCGCATTGTAATTTTAAATCAAAACTATATTTACAACCAACTCCTATACATAAGCCATTCGTACCATTGTTTAAGTTTTCGAATGAAGGCTCGGACATCTACTTAAGAATAGTAGTTAACTTTGGTATACAACATCATGATTTATATATCTGCATCTGAAATTGTGCTTATAAACATAAAAATCTTAATCGCTTAGTGTAACAGAAACAAATATGAGGTATATATCCAATACTTAAACTTTATCTAAAACAGGTTATAATAATCTTATAAAACTATAAGTTGTCAGAGAGCAGGATGATCCATTGCACGTAATTTGAGGATTTATAAGAAATGAAATTAAAACCGATGCCATTTAGTGGTCTGGGTAAAACAATTTCTCTCAAGCATATGTCTGCATCCCACTCAGCCTCCCGGGCTTTATGATAAGTTTAACTAAAGCGGCTTATATTTAAAGTGATATATTTTTCATTTCATTTCTATACATTGATTGTTTCTAAAACGTTTACAGTCTATTTCACAGTCAAATAAACAATCATGCATTGTATATATGAACCCTTTGTATTACATTGGCTAAATATTTAGTTTGTATTAGCAGAGGTTAATATGCTACAGTGAACATAATCTTCTTTAAACTAAAAACTATATGAAGCAATAAATAAACACAGAAAATATTTTTTATGTGTGTAAGTAATGGAGTTAAATAATGTATAATGTTTTAATATAAACTAGTTATCGATATATATA
>LQRL01152520.1:1191-13764 GCA_001703475.1 Hydroides elegans
CTTGATTTTTTTTCATTTCTGCAATGTTCATGGTGGTTGCCCTAAAGTTATCCACAAACTCCAAACATACTTTTATGGAATTAATAAAATCCGCACAAACACTACAATGTGTATCATGAGCGAATGAGTCTGTGATACAAATCAGTAAATGGCTTCTTGAAAAAAAAAACAACGTCAGACGTATTAGCCAGATCTTGATAACATAGTTTTATTTGATTATTCTACCGCCCTCAAGGTGACAGCAGGACAAACTTCCAAAAAAAGTCTGGTCTTTGTCAAAAGTCAGCATAAGGATAACTACGGAGTCCCTCCCTTAAGACTGAACGGTGTTCTGACTAGCGACACGGAGCAAAAGGTTGAATAACTTGATAAATAGTTCAGCAGTGTATTCACTAAGGAGGCGAGCGCCACTCCTCATTCTAGTTCTGAATGTCAATTTGATATTATGCCTAGTATCAAGGTTACCGTACCAGGATTCATCGCACTCATCAATAAGCTCGTCTGAAATAAAGCACACGGTCCTGCTAAACTTAATCCAAAACTTCATAAGTAGTTTTTTTTAACAAAAGAGTTCCCTTTCGCACTATCAAATTTAATAAATCGTTGCAGTTCGGCGTGGTTCAAGAAAACTGGCGGAAAGAAAAATATTGCAACCATCTTTATAAATTGATTAAGCATAAATGCTCCAACTACCACCTGTCTCATAACCTCTATCTGACCCAAACTCATTAAGCACATCTAGCATCAAATATTCGTAAACAACTTGATAGCAACTATATATCTCAGTAGATGTGCAGCATGGCTATAGATCGCTTCGTTCATCTGAGTCGCAAATCCATACCTTTTACAATACTTATTCAACAAAATATTCAACAGCAGTCAGTTCTTGACTTAAGTACGGCCTTTGGTAAAAATCCCCATAAGTGCATATTGTTAATGCTTAAACATTATGGATTTCAGAGGTGAACACATTTTTTAGGCCTTCTTAATGCCTTCCTGACAGACCGCACTCAACGGGTGGCTTTTGGATAGTGTTGAATCAAGTATCGCTAAGTACTGTCTGACAAACCACAGTGAACCGTCCAGGGCCCCACACTTTCTATAAACTATCTGCCCATTTGCTCATCTGCCAAAGTCTTCTGTGTGTTTTTGCTCACTATTGTGTTTTATTCCGCGACAATTCAAATGATGACAATTCAACTCTTGAGAACGCAAATGGTTCATGACATTCAATGCAGATAAATGTTTATCAATTATATACCCAAAAGGCATCACATTTAACTTCACAAATACTAGCAAAATCAAATCACGTCAAACCGTACTCTCGACAAATTACCCCGAAATGTCAAAATGGTCTCGACATATTGATAGAACAGTAAATGCAAGCAAATATATCATTCAGCTCTATGCAAAGACACATTGAAACCAACAGCATAAAAACTTAAAAACTCGTCTACCACACCTTAGTCCGTGCTACCTAAGTATATGCATTTTGATTCGGGATCCTAGATTGTGATACCACCAAATTAGAGGCAGTACAACGTAGAACGGCGCGATACGTAACAAGCCCATTCCATATCTCCAGTTCAGTGACTAATATGATAGCTCTTTATTAAGGGAATCTCTCCTAATTACACTTAACAATGTTGTTTCTTTTAATAAAAAAGAATGTTACTACCCTGCAATGAGATTGGAAGTTAGCCAATTGTTTTCCGTTAGTCGGTGTCATAGCATATGCTGACATCTAAAGCAACGATTGAATCCGGGACAAGGCTAGCACTCTATCAATAAGCTACGGTTTTCCATACGCTTCACTCAACCATGCTTTTTAAAATACATGGGACTCTCGTAGGTATACTATACTCGGACTACCTTTTTCAATGTACACTTTCACCTAATTGTGCTTATACTCACTTGATGTGACCATGTTTCATGATAACTTATCAAAAGACATCATTCTTCCCAAGAACTAGTGGGCAGTTGACATTTTCTACCAGAAAGTGTTAAAATATCTAACCATTCCTGATTTCAATAAATATCAGAATCCAAACTCTTATTTGCAATAAGTTGCAATAACACATATCAGGTGAACTTGTTTGATTCTTGGATATTGTTGTTTATTCTAATCTTATGCACATGCCACATACGAGGAAGAAAATTGTCAAGATTTACCGATTTCCGTAGTGTACGAAAAAAGATAACTAATCAATTAATATGCACATAAAATGCGTATATGCAAAACTGAATATACAAATTATTAATTTTGTTTATTTGTTGAATTATCTAAATTGTTCAACTTTCTTGTGTTTAAAACGTAAGGCAATCTATCGGAACTACACAACATTTTACGCCATTCCCATATTGCTGTTCTATTTTCCTCCAACAACTTCTTAACGTCAATACCCCTTTGCCAATTTTTTTCATTGGAATTCTGCTCTACAAAAATACCCAAAAAATCAAACAGAAGTATGGTTTAGCCATATACTATTTATTGACATTTCATTTGTACGCTTCTTTCAATGCAAGATAATAAAATAAACTCATTGGAATGATATACAAAAAATACATTATTTTCGATTTCGGGATAACTTTGGAAACCGGTGTTATTTTTTGTAAAGCTGAACATATCGCCGGAGAAAAAGTGGGTGATGAAATTGTTAGAAATTACACCACTTTTAGCCAAATTTCATTAATATCTTATATGTATAAAAAGAATTGATGCATCACCTTAAGTAATATAGGTGACACATATAGCTTAATCAGAATCTTCGTGTGAAAATCAACTCCCCGGTGAGCGATAATACGAGAAATCATATAGCAGTTGTTTGAAGACATATGTTTAGATAATCTTTTGAAGTAAATATATTCATTTTGTTCAAAATGTAATTATATGGACAGAATGGCATTATATACAATAACATCAGACGCGGGATATCCAATTAAACTAGTTTTGATGAGATTGATACCCTCGCAGTGTAATGGGGTGGACATCATATGAACTATTATATAATATGATAATATTAGCGCTGAATTTTTGTTAGTTTAATTTCTTTCATGGTGTGCTGACAATTTCGTTATAAATTCAACACTTGTATAAATTCTTATCAAATCTATATTTTGATTATCAATGAAAGATTAAGGACGTGTTCGTTTTGATTGATGTAAGTTGTAAATAAAAGGGGAGATCGAGTGGTAAATCAGGGAGGTCCTCTAATTTGCATATGCATTTTTTGTGGCAAAACGAACAGGATTTGTCAAATTTCACTTCAACATTTTGGCAGCTATCCAAATCGTTACAATAATCATTTAGAGTGGTTTTTAGGCAGCGTGTATTGTCGTATCTGTAATTATTTTTTTTTATTTTTGTTTTCAAACTCATATATCAAATCAAATACGAAAATGTCATAAACTAGATCTTAACACCCTGACATCCCCATGTAAACAAAAGAAACGGCTGAAAAAAGATGACACCCCTACATTTTTATAATGGCAAAACCAGATTGAAAAATCTGGTTTTGACATTATATTAACAAAAAAACGACCTACCATGCCCATGAAAATAACATATTGTTTATTTTTCTTACTTTAACAACCAATTCTAAACAACACATGAAATGAGCGATAATATGATTAAATATAAATTTTACCACATATCCTATATGGATAAAGTTTATATACTCGTATTTTGCGTATAAATATATTTTACTTTGTATACTATAAATTATATATACTTCTAACAAAATCAAGCGAAGCTAAATGCAAAAGTTTACTTAATGTCATGCCATATTGCTACACTTTTGTTGTGAAAATAGTTATATAAGCCAACTTGATGGGCCCGCAGTCTCCATCAAATTTTGACAGGAGGAAACACGTGGTGCAAACCAAAACGATCAGGTTATTTTTGATGGACTTGATGGAAAAGTTGATGGTTGTGCAAAACGAACATAGGGTAAAATATTAACTTTACTACGAGGGGGCCTATGTGAATTTGAATGAATCTGAAGGTTTGCATACATTATTGGCCGAAGTATGTGACCGATTTCAATGAAATTTCACTGAGCTTGTAATGAGCAAAAGATACACCATTTGTGTCAATATGAACATTTTCCCTTGTAAATCGCCATAGAAATTCGAGGTTTACTTTTTTTCACTGACATTTTTTGGTGTATACGGAAATGAGACAAGGGATTAAGTTATCTGTAAAGGCATATCATGATATAAATATAAGCGTAAAACCTAAGCGACACTAAAGGAAATGAAAATGATTCCCGCTCCACAAATCATTTTGACAAATCCTTTTAAAATTTAGGTTAAGTATTTCACAAAGCATTTTATTAAACCCATAAACATAAAAACCTTACTTTTAACATATATCTCACCACAAAATAACTTTGATCGGTACAGCCACTATGTTGTAAAAATGTATTTTAAAAAATATTATTGGAAACATTACATCAGTTCAGAAGTTACAATTCTGTTTCGAATGGAAGTGGAAAGTGATATCCACAAAACATATTGTTGTAAGCGACAACAGATATTACATTCTAACATGAAAAATATTATCAAAATGTGCATTAGTTTGAACATTACTCTGATCGAAAATCGGTATTAAAAAAAACCTGATATATTTAATATCTAATGGGGCACTTACGAACCAAATATTTTTCATTTCATACATTTAAAAATAGTTCAAAATGTGTATGTAATTTATATATGTTTTGCTATTACTTTATATATAGTCCAAATAGCTGCTCATAATTAACAAGCTAACTTACTAGAAGGGCACCCCATGGCACATTTTTCAAAAAGGTGTAAAATAGATTTAAAACAACTTTACAATAACCAAGAACATCAAAAGATTGTTTTTTTTTAACATTCAAATTAAGCAATTATTGATTTAATTAATTTTGAAATAAATATTCACAATATTTATTATGGAAATTATCATAAATTATCAAAAAATGTGTTCCTCAAACTGCTCAAATCTCAAAGCTAGAATGCAATTTTGAGAAATTTCAAAGCCAGCTGGAAATTGGTGGGGAAGAGCTCGTGAGATGCTCTTCCTACCAGAAAATGCAAATATTTTACCAAATCATATGTTCCTATAAGTTCCTAATTTGAATTCTTAGAGCACATTTCAATTTCATTTGTTTGAAATGCGTTATGATACGCATTGACACATACATATCTCCGATTAAACTAAGTGAATTCTTTTCAAGCATGAATGAATAACATACACCACATAATCGTAAACAAAGAAAACTAAATGTGATTTGTTTTTCCGCACAAAAAAGAAACATATTTTCACCAAACTTATTCATTTATTGGCTAGCTCAGGTAGCCATAAGAACTGTCATTTGAGAGAATGGCTGGTTTTGGTGCCCCTGTTTGAATACTGATTTTTACGTCTAAATTAAAGTCATTGGTATTTCCAGTCAATATTTTGAGTAATTTCTATATGCTTGGTATAGGAGCACCCCACGAGGTGTTCCTCAAAAAGGTGTTCCTTTTCAAAATTGATCTAGCTACAAATTTTCGAAAAATACGATCTAGCTACAAGAATTTAGGGAACAGCTTTTTCAATCTTTTATGCTACAAATAGCACATTCGGCTCTCAACTCGACTTTCTGAATGACTACTTGAGCCTGGTTATCCCGACTGAATTTATAATGAATAATTAATTGAGTAAATAGGACATTTTTCAAACGTAACACCATTTAATATAACATCAGGCAATTTTTATCGAAGATCATGTGATTAGACTTCAAAACATATGATGAAAATTTATTGTTTCAAACCATTCAGTGAGCTTTCCTAATTCATTGATTTTTTAGAATATAAAACTTCAGAGACCGTATCGCCACCACAAAACATATTTGTATCAATCTCTAATATAATAATCTACATAATATTGTGTACTTCATACATGCCATTTATATATAGAATTAAGATCAATTGGCCAAGAATTGGATATTTGATAACGGCTTCCTTAGAATTCGCATTTTTTAAATTTTCAAACTTCATTCTGCTATTTTAGAAACTTTCAGGACAAATAGACGAAAAACCTTGAACACCATGATACCTAATTATTTTTTAGTAATAATGTTTGGTCCACAGTGTCAAACGCATTTTTTTTAATTCAATGAAAACTCCTTTACAAATACTGATTTTGATAGCGTTTGTTATTTCATCAATTACTTCAATGAGTTTTGTGATTGTTGACATATTTTTTCCCATGACTATTGACTTGTACATATAACATCATGATTTGTTATAAAAAATTTCGGTGTGCTCTGAACAACTACTCCAATATCTAAGATAACTATTGTAATATTGCTACTGGTCTATAATGGGAATACGTCACTCGATTATATATTGAAGGGAATTATAACACTCGGTCAGCCAAATCTGACCGAACCCGAAGGGTGAGTTCAGATTTGGCTGCCGAGTGTTATAATTTCCTTCAATATATAATCGAGTGGCGTGTTCGCTTTATTACATACCTTCAATAAAGAATAATCTATTTAAATACATTAGTTTTGCGAATCAAAATCAGCTAGCCACGTTAGCTCATTCAGTTAAAGCGTTTGACAAGCTTTTTTTGCGTCAATCGCACTTAACAACGCTTGTTTACATTTTTTGATCATTAATAACTCTTTTATTTATGGACAAAAACATCTGAAATTTGAAACATGACAAGGTAATTCTATATTTTGTACAATTTATTCATAATTTGTTTTAAACTGAATATATAGTAGTTCTTAGTTATTATAAAACATATTTTTTGATAATAACTACAAGATTTATTCACCGAAGTGTTTATTTTGAATATCAAATATGTGTTTTGTGGTACATTTACGTGGATGTCAAATCTAAGACGCCAAGGTTAACATTTGTTTAATATTTAGAAATTCTCATCAAAAATCAATAGCAGATATCAATGTAAGTAAAGATTAAACAATCCTTTATTCGATATTTCATTTTAAAATGTTTGACGACAAATAAAATTGATGCCCCGGGCGAGACTCGAACGCGGAACCCCTTGCTCCTACGGCGAGCACCATATCCATTGCACCACGGGAGCTGTTGATTATTGCATAACTAATTAATAGAGTGATAACTATGGATATATAATGCTCCAAATATGGAATATTGACGCAGATCATAAAATATAAGTGCTCGGATTGGTTCGGTGCCATTATTTTACAAAATAAACTGAAAAACGCTCTGCATTACGTGTTACGACGAAAAGTTGAATTGACGCAATTTGACGTAAAGTGGGCGATAAGTCGAAAACGAAGCTATAGTGAAAACGTAAGGAAATATTACACTCTTGGGTTTTTCTTATATGTTCTTTATATAGGTATGTTATAAAGTTGCTTACAGTTAACTCAACAGCAGATTTGTTTAAGGGCAGTACACGCGGAGTCTTCCTTTGTTTAGGAAAAATACAACTTATTAACGATAAACTACATATATAGTGTATAGACTTCTATAAATAAATAAATAATAGTTTGTTTCAATAGCTTCATTCGTATCGTTCACACCGACAGAGCCCTTATCTTCCAATTTATTTAGTATGTTTAAAATATATTGTTAATTCGTGGGCTCAATATACATTCTTTGCTTTACATTAAAACCTTTTTACAAGCGTATCGTATTCACATTCATTATCCCTGTCTCATCGGCAAGCTTTCGACAAACATTAATATAAAAGTCATTATAAGCATTTGCGATGTCACCAAAATCATACATTTTTCTGTCATTTTTCGCCACGGCTTGCTTCGCGAGTCGTGGATTGTATCACCACTTTGACGTTGTTTATTAATTTATTTGTTAAGTTCGTTTACTTTTGTTTGAAAATGAAAGTCCTACCAAGGTTCTGAGCGTTTTCATTAAAATTAATACACCTTGTAAAGGCGTCCTTGCTTTAAAAAGCAGTTTATAGGTGCTTAAATTGCTTATATAAGCAAAGTTATGGCTACATTTAATTTCAAATTTAATCGCCTTGCGACGCATATGTTAAAGTGATGTACACATTTACACACCATATGATTAGTTTAAGAGTTCATATGCTTCCATTTTTTTTCAAGTAAGTTATAATATCTGAAGTCAATGATGTGCTGTACACTAAACTGTTACGTCACAATCGAAATATTAGAGATTTGGCTTTTAAAGAAGATGAGTTCCAAATAGTAATTTTAACTCACCATTTTATTATGAAATTCATTTATCCGATTATCGTAATAAATTACATTTATATTTGAATGACTTCGAACATTTTATAAATAAATTGTAATATAAGATTTCACACAAGCAAAAAGTGAGTATAGTTTAAATATTAAATATTCATTCTATAACCAGTCATTTTGCATGTTTAAACGTTTTGTTTTATAATTAGTTTTCATAAAATTTCCTCACAAAATAATTGCATTTATAGATTGAAGCTAAAATAAGACACATTTTATCATGAGATTATAAACCAAATAACAAACAAAAAGATTGCACTGCATTTATATAAGTAAGTTTTCCTAGTTGGACATAGAAAGAAAACTCTAGAAAGGTGTGAATCCTAGAGGGGGGGGGGGGTATTTGTTGTAATTTTTAAATTAAATTTGGTTAAAAAGCTTTGCCTAATAAACATGTTTGGCCCTCATCGTAACAAGGGTTTGTGAAATCAATCGATGATGTGGCACATTGTTATTTGACAGTCTTGTTTATGGGTTAATCATAAATGAGAGGAAAACATTTTAATTATAAATGCGGATGATACAGAAAATAATACGTATATTTTCGCCATATTTATTGAATAATAACGATGATTGATTAGCTTATTTGTCATTATAACCTTTCCATAAGCCTAAATTGAATACATTTTATCTAAAAATATATTTTGTTGACTTTTATAAATAGCATTAATTTCCCTTTTGAATACTTACAGCAAAACTCTATTCAAAATGAAAATGATTTTGTGGACGGCGCGAGCAGCCTTAACACAACCAAGCGTTTGCCAGGGTTTTACCGGTAAAATAATATTGTGGAAAAGTTTACTTCCTACTTCCGGAAAAACATGCAGACAATTTTGAACATTTTATAAAAACTAAAAAAATATTACTGGAAACAGATTAAAACTACAATTAAAATCTTGGTAAATATAAAAATGAGGTTTGTTAATAATGTCATGGGTTGTCGTTTGGTACCCAGGATGTTTTCATGGTAAAACCCGGGTGTAAACAGAAATACCTATTGATGCTTCCCGGTCGGTGCTTTCCTTGACCTAATTCGCCATTTTGATTATCGAGGTCCTTAGCAACCCCGTAAACAACCCATGTAAAATGAATTTTGGCATGTAATTTTGAGCTTATGTCTTGTTATTTGCGTTAAATACACACATACATGTAATGATGGACTTCATAACAATCATTTAGGACAAATGTTTCAAAAAATATATTGAGTATATAATCACAGGGTTTCGTGATATTTTTTCGCGGGAAATTTGTTACAAATTATTTTCAATTTAAGGCATCAAAACCCAACATAAATGGAAATTATATGGTTTTTATCGAAATACCCCATCTCCAAATGTGTAAAATACCATTTTTGTATAATAAATTATGAATTTGTAAAATACAACTATTCGCCCGCACCTGCTTTCAGCGAGCGTATATTGGTTACCATGCAGTATAACCCTGTAAATTATATACCAATCGAAAGCTAACATTCTCTAGGTTACAGTGATATAAGTTTGGTCTTCATTATCTTAACGCACAAAATTTTATAAGCATAAAACCTTAAAAATTAGGCATACTATTGCTGTTCTTGATATACAAGATGGCGGACGACAACATTATTGCATAATCGAGGAAGCATCAATTTCCATATTCATCACATTCAATCATCTCCCCCCTCGTAAAGAAATAAGGCATTCAAAAATTCGGCGCTCAAATCATCATCATGTCCAGTTAATATTATGCCCACCCCTTGTTGTTTCGTACGCCCCAACTTCCAACAGTTAAAGGCTCATTTGGTTTTGATATCTGTCTGTCATCATTTTTTTTCGCATGGGTTAGAACTAAAATATGGAGGATCGCGGATACTTTGATATGTGACATGTATGACTTAAATGAGTAGTTAAGTTGAGTATTTTTATTGTTAAGCCCTAAAATTGGGGGCCTATAAATTTGGGATGTCCGTCCGCCCACCTGTCATCGCTTTCTTTAGAGGGTTAGAACGTTTGAATGGAAGGTCATAGAGTCTTGGTTATAAGCTCAAATGGAAGTTCTTGGCAGAAGGTCATAGAGACTGGTTTATAGGCTCAAATGAATGATATTTATGTTTAGAGATGCCTTTTCACAGTTTCGGCCAAATTTGCTACCGAAAATTGGCCGAATTCGACACAAATGGTCAAAACATGAGCATATACAAAATATTTGATATCCCTTTCAATAGGAAGGGGGGGGGGGCGGTTGGGGCATATTCGTGTTTCACAAATGCTTCCTTTTTGCTTCTAGACAAGGCTATCGTGGTGTACATGGTTCTTTTGATATTTCGAATCGCTTAGAAAATGCGCTTGTTCGAGCTAGAACGTTTGAATAAGGGATCATAGGGACTATATCATATGCTTAATAGAATGCTGTTGTGCCATAGGGTAATTAGAAAAAAAAGACGAAATAAAAAGAAACAGACAATTAGTGAAAATAGTGAGAATATGAATTTAATAGCAAGGACTTAAACACTTGAAAATCCTAGTTACATTTATTCATATTCTATATAAGTGTCTAATAAAGTCTTTGTGTCAAACTGGTCAGTGTGTTTAATGGGGCGCACAGTATATGGAGAAAATCTCGATATTCGTAACTTCGTGTTGTATGTTAGGTCTATAAAGATATTCATCGGTCTATGTGAAAATATAATCGTATACATCAATGTCTATAAGGGCGAACAATTCTATGTTGCTGTAAAATATTGGGGACTATTATTTTACTATAGTTTATGATTATTATTAAGTTTTATTACGTTTTAATATTATGATCCATTTATGTGTTTTATTATCGCTCACAGACATGTGTAGGGACGTTGAGCGTAAACACCTGTCTCAACGGCAGGTGTATTCGCATCAACGTCATTACGTCACGTTGTGAGCGTGACGTTATCGTGTTGCCGTGTAGGCAACGTTGGTAGAATATGTT
Source organism: Hydroides elegans (assembly GCA_001703475.1). Classification (NCBI taxonomy): domain Eukaryota; kingdom Metazoa; phylum Annelida; class Polychaeta; order Sabellida; family Serpulidae; genus Hydroides; species Hydroides elegans. The sequence continues at coordinate 12,381 of LQRL01152520.1, forward strand.
TTGGATTAGAAGAATAAACACCTTAAAAAGTTATTGAGATTTGTTTTAGTTCGTCTCGGTAATTTAAGGACTATTCAGGATTCATAAACATAATCAAAACAACACAATTACAATAAGCAACAATATCATCGAATTCGGACAAAAATATATAAAGTCGCAAGTGAAATATCGTTACATTGCTCACTGCTCAAATAAAAGGTCTTGGCCTGTAGATGTGCCTTTTGACAGTTTCGGCCCGATTGGCCACCGGAAGTTGGCCAAAATAACAAAGAAACCGCGGTTTTTCAAAACATGACCTTGCATGGTCTTACACTTTTGAACGGAAGGTCATAGCGACTTCGTTAAAGGCACAAATAAAAGGGTTTGGCGTGTAAATCTGCCCTATGGCACTTAGCTTGTACAGGCTAGAACATTTGAACGGAAGTTTAAAGAGACATGTGCATTTTGACAGTTTCGGCCAAATTCGCCACCAGAAGTTGGCCGCATTCGTTCAAAAGATCTTAAAGTGTATTTTCAAAACATGAGCATCAACGAAATATTCAATACCTTTTCGAATCGGGGGGCTTTTCGTGTTTCACAAATGCTCTGTCATTTCGACTAAATTTGTTTGACTTCTAGTGGCAAAATTGACGACAATTGTCGAGCATTTTGGAAACTTGACCTTGTACGGGCCTGAACTTTTGAACGAAGTGTAGACTCTTGTTTATAGGATCTTGATACATGTGCATTGCGATAGATCGATCGAACTTCCAATGACGAAATAAGCCAACATTGTCAACATATCTTATTTTGGAAACATAAGCTTGTATGAGATATAACTTCTTAACATAGGATTTTTACAATGCCTTGGTTGTAATATAAACTCGGTAATGTAAATCTCGGTATGTATATTTGCAATTTGGTGGTTTGAACTAATTCGGTTATAATCCGGTGATGAAACTGACAAACATAAAAATGAATTAAAAAGCTCGAACGGCCTGGAATGTTCAAACCTAGAGCCGTAGAGATTTGGTTCAACTCTCAAAATCAAGATCGCTCTGTGTAGAGGTGTCCTCAGGCCCCAACCCAAAAGGTTAGGGGCCAAGAGGTTTGGGGTGGCCGTCCGCCCGTCTGTCTGTCCGTCATACTTTTTAACCCAGCTTTCGTGAAACGAAAACTGGGTTTGTGAGATCGGTCGGTGTCGTCCGCCGTTAGTTAGTTAGTTAGTGAATTAGTTAGTTAGTTAGTTGTATAGTAAACTTTTTCATAAAAACCTATCTCCTCCCACAGTGTTGGTTGTAGAGGTGTCAAACTTTAACCCAAGCTCCTTTATGGTACCCTCATACCGGCTTGTGCTTTATAGGACGATTGACCCTCTTGGCTCGCCATGGTGGACTTCGCAAAA
>LQRL01152528.1:0-26064 GCA_001703475.1 Hydroides elegans
TAAAATGAAAGACCAAATTTGATTGGCCGAGGAGAGAGCATTTATGCAACTCCAAAATATTACATTGGGAATTATGCAACTCCAATCGATGTCCTTTACACAATTAAATACCGTAAATGACGATTTGCACCTTGTAAGCGGGCGTAGAATTAAATATGATAAAGCAAAATCAAAAGATTTCTACCATGAATTTTTAGAATTCGAAAAAGAACCTGCAAAAGCCCTAAATATGCGGTCAGAAACCTATAATTATGATGAAAACTTATTCTACGAAAGTATGGTCCTTTCAAGGGAGTGTACAAGTGAACCGTCTTTATTATCAAATCAGTTTAAAATACTTCATAATATAACAAATTGTAGGAAAATTCTTTTCAAATGGGGTATAGCTATAAATGATACGTGTGAATTTTGTAACGATACGCTTGTAAATACTTTAGTTCATGCATTATGTGAATGCAACCACACTAAAAGGTTTACTGAGGAATTGTTCCGACGCCTAGATCGGGAGAATATATATAGAAACAATACTAGTTTAATATTTGGTGTGAATAACTTAGCTCTGAATATTATATTCTTAATTGTTAAAAAATATATACTATATGTTAGAACATTTAAATTAGCATTTTCATCAAAACATGTAATGCAACAAATTTACGACCGCATTATTGTAGATAAAAGAGTCCTAAGTCAATACAAGTGTAACATAAAATGGGTTAAGTTTAACAACCTTGTTAACGAAGCAATAGCTTATCATACTGAATGTTGTTAATTATATGATAGTATGTCCCTTGGTTGTACAATCTACTGTTGTCTCTGTAAAACTTTGTCCTCAGTAATTGTAAAATGCGTCTTTCTATGTTCTGTATTGTTTGATGTTCATGTATTTGTGAATTTCAATAATTATGCATCATTGTACACGTGTCCACTGTTGTGTAATATCAAATTTAAAAAAAAAGTAATAATAAAAAAAAATACAGTTGTAGCTGGTATATAGAATAAAAGTGTGTTGTTTTGTTTTGTTTTATTAAATCGTTGCTTTCATTAAGGACAAAAAGGTTTATCAGTCATTAAAACTATTTTTGGTTCAATATTATTTACCTCAAGAGGCAATTGCGCATATTAAATAATCATCGACAAACATATAATTATCAAAACAAGCAGAATTAATTATTATGAATTGCATTCAGTTGAAAGATCCAAAGTGATCAAACAAATATCTAATGGTCGAGTTTGCGGGGATACTCTTTCAGTGCTCAAGCATTTTAAGTATTGGCCTTTTTAAGAGCGACCATGATCTACCATTTCAAAATAAATCCTATTTTAGTTTCAAAACATATATAAGGTCAGAATTCCTAGTGTGAAACTATTTATGGGAGACTTTTAGGGTGTTTCAGATTTGGCCTTAACCACTTTTAGTACAGCTATTGAGCAGCAGGCTCACATCCTGATTGGGTCATAACTGTAAATACATCCTAATACGCACATGCACATCGTTAACAGTGTGTACTCAAAATGTTTCCGTAATATTTAAGTGACCACATCACTCATCTTGGGGTGTTAAATATATATATAAAAGGAATATATATTTTCGACGGTCAGGGTCTGAACACTGCCGGAGATGTATTTAACAAGTGAGGGTGGGAAAGTTTGAATGTTCAATTAAGCCAGTTTAACATAGTATTATGATAAACATACAGATACATAGCGAAAAAAAGTATTAGCTATGAGGCTGGTATGCTGTCAGACAATCACAACTGCTTTAAAAGGCCCAATCATCATGCGCTGCACTTTTGTAGTTACAGAACACCTTTCCAATAACCAGTTTTGTACTTTTTTGCATCTATTTGGACAATAATTTTAATTTTGCTGAATAATTGATGGAATACGGAGGGTTTTAATATAAATATGTTTTATTTTTTTTAAGATGCATGTCAAAATCAAAATATCAAAATATGATTGATTCGGAGTCTCATAAATATGAAATAGGTTTAAACCGAATAATGTATAATGTCCCTTCTTGTTTTGTTTTGACACGATTGGGAAGTTAGTAGATGGGCCGCTAAAAGCCTATTGTTGAATAATGGTTAATATATAAGAAAACAGTACTAAGTTGTTACCATAAGCAGCATGAAATACTTTCACCAGATCTATTCAAGCCACAAAATATTGATTGTAGATATCAATGCGTAAACTAATTCATAACGCATTTCTTAATATCATTATTCAATTACATTTATCCGTTTTGTGTCTTAGTTTATGTGCTAATTCGTCAGAATTTCGTCAAAACATATTTCCTCAAAACAGTTTACACAGAGCCCACTTGTTTAGAAGGTAGTTTTGTAGAAGGTTTACTCTGTTTACTCTGTTGATAATGTAGTTAAGATTATATATATATTAAAATAATATTAGTAATAGAATTAGAGATTCACGTAAAGTTTGCTTAGAAATTATCACAGAAACTATATTCGCACATGGATCCATTGGGAAAAACTGCAAAATAGATCGATGATAAGAACTATATATCATTTTTAAATTCCATACAATAGCCCTTAGACTTTAACTCATAATTTGGTTGAAATATACCATGCATCTAAAATTTCAAAGACTTAATCATTAATTGGTAATCAGTTGAAATGTACTAGAGACAATTGTTGATTGTGCTTGAATTCTGCAAAATTCAAGTCGCAAATATTAAACACAATATAACGTTCTTTAAAACATTAACACTAAACTGTAAATAATAATACAGTTAATGCATTTCCCTGAAAACATTTCAATTACGTTTCTTTTCCTCTGAAGTACATATTCAATTAAAGTTTAAACTACAGTTAGTAACCCATTTGTTTTACATAAAATACCGATCTGATTAGTATATAAGAATTAAATGAGATTTAAATTTTACACTCAGAGAATAATCATGAACTCAATCATGCTTCTTGCTGTGCTAGGTGTAGCTCTAGTCAAGATGCTAGATTCAGGTAAGTGTTAAGTTTTGACGATTTTAAATTATTGAAGCTTGAGAGTTTGTGCAATGCGCAATAGTTTGGCGGATAATCTTTGTATATGCAAAGTGATTCAGTGACAGTTAAAGTTTTTGAAAACCAACACTCTATATTATTGACAAATTTTATAAACCAAACTGGCATTAAAAACCGATAAATATATCACCACCATTAGATAAGTGTTTATTTGGTAAAAGAGGCGGGGTTTAGATCACCATATACGAATTAGACAATATATTAGAAAAGTAAATGAATTATTCATTTAATCATTTTTGTGGACAATCTGTATTATAAAAAGCTTCAGTATAATGAAGTCATTAAATCTTTGGACAAGACTGCAGTTTAGTTTAAATAGTATATAAGACTATTGATAGGTTTTAACGCATATACATATATAGCTCTAATGTTACAGTGCATTGTATACATAATTCGTATAAATGTATCCATACTTTGACTAGGTTCGGCTCATCCTCATCCCTCACCTTCACCAACATCTACTCCAAGACCTGGACCTAGACCAAACCCAACACCTACTGTTCCCCCACCAGATTATTATTGTGGCGGAAACTGTTGCAATGGCGATGGGTGCGGTAAGACGATTTATTTTTACTAAACAATAAAAATGATCTAATGATCTAATCATTTATTTTTGTGTTATCAAGTTATAAACAATATAATTCAGGCATATGTAGATAATTTGTACGGTGTACAATTTATGGCATTAAACGAAAAATGCAATATTTGAGTATAAAGGTGGAGTCGACTTAAAGGGTTAAGTATTAGACTTAGAAAATGCGCGACACAAGAAATTAGAATGTATGACAACGTGCAAAAACGTTTAGCTTTATTTATTCGTACACACAATGTAGTATATAAAATGCATCGATTTAGTAGAAGCGATCAAATTGTTATGAGTTATTACAACTATTGATATAATAATGAGTAATATCTTATTATTGGATGTTTTTTTTCAATTAAATAGGCACAACATATTCATCAGGTTCATCAGGATAGATAATTGGTGTGTTAACTAAAAGGTAAGCATTTTGAATGTAGTTGTTAGTGGGATATTAACATATTATTTTGCAAACAAAATGTGTTCAAAGTAAATCAAGATAAGAATGACATAAGTTAATATTACTTTTTTATGCAAATGTCAAATGTAAAACTCACATGAACGTTTTAAAATTGCATTGATTTTAATAAACATATTTAAAACATAATACAAGATTGATTATATGCTTTGACTAGTTACAGCGTAATATTATAAGAATTTTATATTGTATTTTGTTCATTTGCAGGCTTCATAAACGTCATTCCTGTACAGAAAACACATTCTCATGTGAAAATAAAGTTTATATTTAATTCGTTATAATAATTTGAATGAATCAATTAATCAATAAAAGTGGTTGATAACATTTAAATAGTTAAACAAGGTGGAATAAAATTTGATAAAACTATGTTTCACATAATATTATCTGCTATTTCAGTGCAGCCACTATATTACACATTTCTTAAGAGGTTATAATAAGGGCTTCTTTTCAAGAAGGTGTATCGTCACAATATTGTGTGAATGGAAGATTCAAATGCCGGAAAGTAATTTGCATAAGCAACTGTAATTCAATAAGGATATGTTGATACAAACCAATATATTAATATTCAAAGAATGATACATGGGTCCAAATGTTCGACATATTTCCAGAATTTTATCAACATACTTTATATGAACGCAATATTAAACGTGATAAAGATTCAAAGGAACAAATAACATAACTTAGTTCAAGTCTAGCCGGACTCAAGTCACTTATTTATAAATTTCGTAAAAATGTAATAATTATAACGAAATCAGAAAATGTAAAATGAAAATATCACTTCTTTGTTATTGTGTTATATACCATTCAAAATTCGACGAAAACTGTATCCAACCCGCATACCTTAAATAAACCATTATTATTAATAACATGACTGCGTGGAATGCATCGTTATTCATATTTATATAATATTAAGCGCTCTACGTCTGATTTAGCAACCTCAACTCTTTATTGTATAGTGTTAATCAATATGCTTCTCAATACAGTTTATGAATGTATAAAATATAAAAAATGAAAGGAAACAACCACATATATATATTTTTTGTTAGGTATTCAATACATGAATTACGATATTACTAATATACATGGGCTAATATGGTACCCGTTTATCGGATATCGCAACGTACACATGTTATCCAAATAAAGCATGTAAACTTAATGCTTTATGCAATATTCATTTTAATTTATTTTTCGACTGATAGGCTTTGATGGTCTGTGCGGTGCTATCCTGTGGAAGTAGGATGGCATGGGCTCGTAGTAACATTACTTATCTGAGCTTTAAGACACATTGGGCTTACCGGTAAAGAGAGAAATAAAGTGGTAAACGAAATAAGTGACGTGGCGGAAAAGGCGTCTAGTTGGGTATGGCTGCGAGGATCTGAAAGTCGCTGCGAGTCAAGCAGCTAACATGTCTCACTTGGGGATTAGGGCAACCCCACGGGCTATACTAAATTAAATAAAACCTTATTTTAACTTATGAACTTATTCTGAAAATCTTTAATCTGACTGATAAAGGATAAATGCTTTAAAATATGAGCATTTGAAATTGTTGTTGCATTCAAGTATGAATAAACATATGCGAATGAATTCCAGACTTTTCCTCAATTACTCATGCCAATATATACACCATGAACTTATTCTTATCCAAGATGTCATTATTTGGTGATTTCTAATAAATATCAGACATCCTAGGAACGTTCAAGGAAAAACATCAGCAAGGATCTTAAAATGGAAAGCTACAAATTGACTTTTGGCTGCCTTTCGTCGCATTTGATTGATTTTAAACGTCGTCCGCTGGTGTTATTTAAATTGCATGGAATACTTAGCAATCTGGAGCAACAAAAACAAAAATGGGTTAACGTATGTAAACGTTTATTTTTACGTCCTCACATCACTGATAGAATTAAATGAAACTTAGATGACGACGCAACGTTAATGATATTTGAAAAATAAAAGTCGATATAATAAAAATTTCACCAATTACTTAAAGCAGCTCATGATGCTTTACATGAAAGGTGATCCAAAACTTAAACGAATGGTCAAATAGATATCAAAAACAAGTTAAAATTATGGTACTTTAATGTAAAGAAAATTGACGCAGATAATCGAACAAACTGTTCGAACAAACCAATGAAACGTTTATTTTACCATATATTTGTACCATATTTATGTAATTTGACGTTTACTTAGTGCTTTACTTTAGCTTTAATCATATTTAAAGAAAGTTCCCCCATCCCACAAATATTCAAACATATTTCATATTCAAATGTTACATGAGTGCATGCAAAAATGTGTTATTTGAATTTTATTTTTGAGGAATAAGATACAATTTCCTTGTCTCAAATAAGACAAAATAACATGTACGCACACAAGAACTTGTCCAAAAAAAAATGCCTGTCGGTAAACAAAAACACGGAACAGCAATATATATCTACATAAAGCTTGCATAACATGTGACACGGTATGAGCATTGACGACTTGCGCCTGTAATCGAGATGCATTTCAAGCAGCACCAGGTCTCCAAACCGAACTCTTCAGTTTCTCTCTTGTCTGGAGTTATAAACAAGACAAACATAAGTAGCTGCTAACTAATGTGGATTTCGAGTAAGTGAATGATTAAGCCCAGGAATATTATGGTTAGGTTAGATAATATAGCCAGTAAAATCTCTATTAATCAATCACATATCTTTATGTACTGGTCGTCAGATGTTTGTTACAGATGGTTGTTTGCATATAGGGATGTATTACAGACGTCGGTTTGCACTCTGTATCCAATACTCTTTTAGTATCTCACTTCGTCAACGAATGCATGAACATTCCCGAACAGCTTACTATAAGGATAAGAACATCATAATGTACTCATTCCGTTGTTAAGCTTACAGTAATTTGCTAAATATGCACGGATACATGTAAAATAATGAATATGTTTTAAGATTTTAAAACATCCACGAAGTAAGTATGTATATAGTAACCCCAATCGCATATGATTATAAATGTGGTTTAAAATAGTAATATGCATAACGTTATAAAAGCCCTTTCGCACGATATCAAACATAGTCAAAGTCGATTGATATCACGAGTATTATATGCATATCATGAAATTCGAAACGAAACACCTTCTGCACAAAGTTGCTCATTTTGCACAGCCCCTATAACGAAGAGAATACTGATAACCAAAATATTTGAACTCGCAGAATACTCAGACACTGGTTAAGTTTCTTTCATGTCAGTCATTTAAGTGGTTCCAGTCAATTCAGTGAGATCAGTCTTTTCTGTCAGTTTTATAATATATTACCTTAGCTAGAACCCAATATCTGTGCACATTGCAACATCGTTAAACTGGCAAATTAATTCCAGCGTTTTGTTTGCAGCAGTCTTACCCGCCAGCAGTGACCGTGGTTGCAACAGGCAAATTGCTATTAAAGACCTATAAAAGAAACATGTTATATATGTTATGAATGAACTGCTCACTATATCCTAGATATCTACTTTAAAATAATCAGTGCAATTATGTTCTAAAATTGACAAAAAGCATTGTTTCTACTTAATCAAAATGTATAGCTCAAAATAGCATATCATGTTTTGATATTGGCGCTTTGCCATAGTGCTTTATGAATCGCGGGCTACTCCTTCTCAAATGCCTATTCATCTTTTGATAGATTGACGACGAAAAGCATTACAAGTGGAGCGATTTGAAATGCATTTAATCCTGAGAAATTGCAAATTTGATAATAGTATCTTTTTAATAAAATAAATTGGTGTTTAAACTTCATAAATCAATTCAATTATCAACATTTAACGGGTTTCTTAGGATGAACAGGAAAATTACATATTTCACGAGAAGAGAGGTTGTGTTGTACCGAAGTTGTATTTTATTTTAAACAAAAATATTGCGCATAGTTAATGAAGAATTACTTATTAAAATGGTTAACCAAATATTGTTTATCCACATATGTTATTGAATGATTTTAAGTCAAATGTAGTATGATGTAGTATATACTTACGAATTTTTATGTTATAAAAGCTAATATGAATTCTTTATATTTAATAATCATAGTTAGATAGGCTACAATGGATCTTATTTCATAGAACCGATTGCTTGCACTTTTTAAACCTCAATATTATTTTATAAAATAATAATAAAACATATGTTGGCTGAATGCATTGTATAACGACGCCCTGAAGCATTTACATTTTTCTGTATTTTCATTTTAGTGTTTGATGACTTGTTTAGGAGACGACTGAGCTAAATTTATGGCTATGTAATATTCAGTCACGCATTAACACGTGCATCACATTTTTAGAAAATCCCATATTTGTTTATGTGCTGTTTTCCGATTAGCGAATAATTTCATTTTCTCACAACAACTAAGATGCTATTAACTAATTCATTCTAGCTAAGCAATAATTTAACTCCTCAGTTTTCGATTATTGATTGCATCTTAAATACTCAAGCAATTTTCTATTGACCATATTGTCATTTGATTCATATTGTTTTGCAAAAAAATTTAATCCTTTTTAAGAATTTTCGAGATAGTTATACGTAAATCTGAAGTTTACCTTAAAAAAGGTTAATGCTTTTCAGAATAACCTCTAACTAAGTTTAAAAATCACATGTACATTTGAATATTAAGTCAATTCATTGAATGCATTCATTTGAGTGTAGCATTCTTCGAACATATTTAAATTCCATTTATGAATATAAAATACAATCATAAACTAGCTATGTTCTATTAAATGAATTCCTCTGATTTGTATATAAAAATGACGCAAAAAAACGGATTAAGCACATTCAACCATCATCATGAACTCAAACATTATAATTGCTGCATTGGTCTTAGCGATCGCTATATGCACGTTGCCAGATTCAAGTAAGTGTTTATGCTACATAGTCTTATATCATTTGTTTGAATCAGGTGTTTTTAAGGTTCGATGTTTGATATAAATATTTGTTAAGAAAACATCTATTGGTCATATTCTTGATTGAAATACAATGATGTTATACGTTCATTGTCTTTTATATGCTTTACAAAAATACCTATTAAAACAAATATTTGTAAATTGAACTTCATCGTAGATATATAGAGTGTCAAATAAACAATACCAGAACTTCATCGTAGATATATAGAGTGTCAAAATAAACAATACCAAAGTATTATCATTTGATAACATTTATTTATCAGTGAGTCGATTTGAAATACTATGAGTGTAAGAAATGGAAATCAATTTCCAAGTTTAACAGTATGAGCACATTTAACAACAATATATACAAAATACGCTTGTGTTCAATTATAAATCGCATATAAAAATATGCTGAACATGTTTATTGCTCATATAACAATAACTGATTCGCTTGAACTTTGTACACTATTTTGGCCATATATAAGAACACATTTTTATGTATAACTAGATTTAAGAATGCAATTATCATTTTGCATGGAATTGACTAATTGACTACTTAAGTAATGCACTTAACTCCACACAAGCAAATGTTAGCTTAATGAGGTGAAGGTCATATGTATTGAATTGAACGATCATTTATATACTTTAATAACGCAATATATATCACTTTTAGCAATAAAAACAATATTTTTACATATACACTGTTACTTAATACTTATTTGTGGTAGTATCATCATAACCTTAATTTTAGATAACGCATTCAATTTGTTCGTTAGGCAAGACAACAAAATACCCACTTCATCACCATTAATATAATAAAATGTTGCGATAGGCTTCATCATTTTAATTTGGTTGTATCAATGTATTGCCTAGGTCGGGCTCACCCACATCCCACTCCCACTCCCACTAAAACTCCACCTCCTACTCCTCCAACTTCACCTACTCCTTGCGACCGCGATCTGCCACCGAGCTGCTATATGGATAAATGTGGGTGTGAAAATCCGGGAATCGGTACGTATTTTAGTCATTATCTTTCTGCAAAAATGTATGTACGTATTGAAAAGTATGTTTAGAAGTGGTCGTATGTTTGAAATACCATTCACATGTTCGATGTTTACTGATTAATGCATTATACTCTATAAGTTTTCGAATGTAATCGGAATATTTGAAAAAGATTAAAGAACATAACATACTACCTGACTATTTAAGAACACACAATATTCATACAGTATTTGGAATTTTTCATCAAAATATGCAAAGCAAGTTTGATATTATTATCATCCGCGGCTGATAGCATAATTAAAAATACTTAATTGTTAGTAGGTATATTAGATGCAACTAATCTTATCTTTATTTACCTATACCTACAACGATATTGTATCTACTTGTATAAACATTAAGACATTTTAATATGCAATTTTATTTCCAATACCTATTATAAGTTTCAATTCCAAACGAGTTCTGTTATGTATTTATGTCAGGAACACATGTCATGATGATAGGTGTTTTTGTTTGACCACAGATGTAACATTATTTTCATATGTGCACATTGTTACAAAACAATGGTTTATCAAGATAATTTTCCACAATGAAATGAGAAAAAGTATCCAAATTTCTTTTTAACTAATGTGTTTTAATAATTTTATTTATCATTTTTGATAGTTGATCCTGCTATCTTTAAGACAACGTTAGGTAAAAAACTACAAAATCTACAACCATAACACCATTGCCAAGTTCATCATCGTCATCATGGTCATGGTCATCATGATGTAAGTAACAGTCGACTCTAAAAGAATAGGTCATATATCTTAGTTGACAGCATACCAAACAATAAACTAGTTGACAAGTTCATCATCGTCATCACGGTCATGGTCATGGTCATCATGATGTTAGTAACGGTGGACTCTAACAGAAAAGTTCATATACTTCAGTTGACAGCATGTTAAACAATAAACTAGTAAACAAGTTCATCGACGTCATCATGGTCATGGTCATGGTCATCATGATGTTAGTAACGGTGGACTCTAACAGAAAAGTTCATATACTTCAGTTGAAAACATATAAGACAATAAGCTAGTTAACGAGTTAGTATAGTATCATTTTGAAAAAAAAATATGTGTAATGCTTATTGCTTAATGTTTATTATTATGGTTAAGAACAAGCAAACAGTAATGCGATTAAAAGTGTTTAAAAAGTCAACAAAATCAAATAAGTAATTAAATTAATAGGATAATTTACACTTATGCTAAATGACATATTATTGTTGTTTGTTGTTGCAATTGAATTATTTGATATAAATGAAACTAACCTGTTTTCTACAATTTCAGGCATAACAAAAGTCATGGAGGAAGATAAGGAGTTGACACTAAATTCTTAATTGCAATGTTATAATAAAGCTATATGCGAAACAATAGATGTCAACAGTTATATACTGCAGGATTCATTCAGTGTTCAATAAAATGTGATCAATGCAGTTGACTTTTTGTATTTTCTTGCTATTATTAAAGCTTTCTATGGCGCAAAACAGACGATTTATAAAAAAATGATAAAAAAAACGTTAAGTTTTGATATCAAGGCACAAGGTTAGTTACTTGACAGGTTCAAAGAATCATAGAGAAAAAAACTTGCAATATCATGGAAGATTAGTTTTATGCATAAACATCCTAAATCCACATTGTCTACATAATCTCCCTACATCATGAGACAAAATATATTTCAATTTGCTCGAATAAAATAGTTATATAATCTAGCAATCTAGTTATGATATATGGTGACGAAACAATACAATCATATACCACAAATCTCAGCAATATTATTTAAGTAAACAAAAAAAAGCTCGATTAATAATGATTCTATACATTATCAACCAATTAGATTACTCCGTTTGAAACACACCAACATTAACAACATGATAAGACATTGAACATTTCAAAACTTTGTCTAATGTATTAATAAACCTGTTGGATAAATTAATAAAACGTTGTAATAGACACTTTTGCTTCAATAAGGGTATGAATTTTTAGCACGAAAACAAATTTGCGACTAGACATCAATGAGAAATGGTGTATGATGGTGATCACAATCATATCACCGGTTATTCTTTCGTTCAGAGACAGCCGCACACCGAAAATAAAATTAAAAAGGCATAGCCATTTCTAATTGCCCATAGCGAATCTATTTTGACACCAGGATTGGGTTAAGAGGATTTTTTGCAAAATCATTTACCCTACTATTTGATAAACACGCCCTGTTTTACTTTGAATCCTAGCAAACGCCGTTAAAAAGGGAAATTATGACGTCAACAAAATATGTGATGCACTTTCTTCACAATGGAAGTATTAAAGTTTGTATCCATATACGTTTAAAAGAAGTCAACTTCATCAAACCGAATGACATGTTGCAACACTACTTGTTTTGCAATCTGTGTAAATTTAGTTTATACAGTACTTAGAACTTTCATACTGTTTAAATGATGAAAATGAACATTTTCTGATTCTAAGTTAAATTAACCATGCATGTTGCTTGATTCTAGATATTCACACGCACATATGCATAATGGCATAGAAGAATAACATACTGTTTAAATGATGAAAATGAACATTTTCTGATTCTAAGTTAAATTAACCATGCATTTTTGCTTGATTCTAGATATTCACACGCACATATGCATAATCGCATAGAAGAGTAACATAGCTTTATCGTTAAATCATTCATGTATAACAATGAGTTTATTCCAAATTTTTGGTATACAATTTGTTTCACATTTTTCGTAATCATCAACATTTTTTACGGAAATATTGATTTCCATAGGTAATATTAACATCCGTTTGCTTTAAATACATGAGGCTACTGTAAATTATATTATTTCAATCATTATAAAACACTGCTTAGGTTTTAGATTTTTTTATAAATCATATTTCAAAATAACAAACAATGATTCAATTAATAAATGAATCATAGTTGAAACACTAATCTGTAGTCGTTATATCGTCGTCATTGCATGATTGATCAAAGTGTAATAGCTTAGAGCCAATACCCTTAGCAGGACCCCTAATATTGACATATTCACCTTTTGCATGAGTTGCATAAATATTGATTAGAAACTTTAAATGAACCAGATTCCGCTATAACTTAGAACCATATAGTTTAAAATCTATTAAGCATTATTATGTAATATTTTCATTGTGTTAAGCGACGTTATATGGGTTAATGATGAGACCTAAACGAGTTTGTTTTGTATGGTTAATGTATCACGGCTTTCATGATAAAATGTCATTTATTTCCAAGCATTCATACAGGAAAGCGTAGTTAAATTATACCTTTTTACTTTAATATTGTTTCTGCTATATTGTTTTATGCATTAAAGTTTGAATTCCAAGAAACTACATAAATATTTTTAAAAATGCACTTTGACTGATGGTTTCGTGTTTCCTGTAGGTTAATTTATGACGGATTTCATGGTAAAAATTCATTTATTTTCAAGCATTACATTTCATTTAGGTATTTAGTATCCTAATGTTATTCACAAATGCTAGATTTGTTTTTAAAATTGATGAAGCTCTGGTTTTTCCCTAGCTCATGTATAGTCAACGTATTGACCTAAGTGCGTCTTTAAAATTTATCATTTCCTTTATTTTCTTTGCAATTTGTCCAATTTGTTTGCCACATACACAACTTCTTGAACGCGGGGTGTTTGCTAATTTACGCACAAATAATTAAATTCTAAGTATATGAAAAATAATAAAAATGATTTTGCAGGATTTTTTCTTGATTTTTATGCATCGATTACCATGCTCTCTCCTTTTTTCTTACTTATATGAATAGTTTTCGGACCATTGTTTGACACTTTTTGCGAAAGAAATTGATCATTTCTGTCAAGTTCTCAATTGGCTTAAGAGGGATGTCGACTTTGGTTCCCGTGCCGCCACTGTGCACCCCATAATTAAATTTTCAAAATGTGCAGCAAACAAGTTCTAACCGGAAAAATGGAACTTTAGTTTTGTTGCATTAGTTCACTCGATATATATGTCGTTAAAAAGCAATAATTGTTTAAACAAACTATTACCAGGAATAAATAATCCCATAGTCGGTCCCATCTGCGAATGCATTCAGAATTGATTTTCCTTTAACTCTATAGCGTAAAAAAGCATCAAACAATAAGGTTTTCTCATATTTTGTCGTACAATATATGGTATGGTAAAATAAGATTTTAGTCAATTTAACCCCGTCATTATGAATTCAAAATATCTTCTTGGTGTGTTTCTTTTAGCAATTGTTCTGTCTACTCTGGCACATTCCGGTAAGTAAGGATAATTTCAAATCAGTTTGAAAATAGTTCGACAGATAAGTGTTTTATATTTGTATACATATATTGCTTATATATCTTTATAAGCATTAAAACGGCGTTTCTACCATTTTACGTACATTTGCTGTAAGAAAATCCAAATTGTTTTATCAAGTAATTGATTTCAAACCAGCATTTGCTATAGGGAAGCCATTCATGCGTTCGATAAGTGTACTTTTCTAATTATCTAATTGGTAAATTAGTTACTAATTAATTACTCAATTGTATAAGAAGATAACACTTTGAGCATATATGCCTAAATATGAGTAGATATATGTAGGCGATGTAGATGCTTTGAATAGAAGGTATAATGCTAAGCTTTTATCAATAAATCTACTTTTTAATAGGGACACGGTGAGGTTTGTCCTTACATGTCCAAACATATAAACTATTTGGTATTAATTGTGGTTGCGATATGTCCTTTCGATTCCCTATTCACGTTAATATATCAGATTGATTTTAATGAGTGTACAGTCTAAAGGTTTATTCATTCTTATTTATTGTGGGTTAGTAGTTAGTTGTTTATCAAATATGATATAACAACTGCTTAGTTATTGATGTGGTTCATTCAATAGGCTTACAGCAATACGATTTAAATGTGTTTTAGATATTTAAACTTATTTTGATTAACATATATATTATTATTGTTTTCATATGTCGCCTAGGTTTTGCTCATCCACACCCTACACGTACCACTACAACTACTTCTTGTCCTCACTGTGCCACACCATCTAGTTGGCGCACAAATCAATATGGTAAGTTGGAATTAACATATGCTTTTTTAATGCACTGGTTGGTTTGAATACCTAAATGTTTAGGAAAGCATAATATTGTTTCTAGATAATAAAAACAGCTTGATAATAAGAAAAGCCAGGAATTCCGAGTTACAACCAGACTTTAACGCGGATAAAACCTATTGCAAAGCTACTCTAACTGTTAAGCGGCTCCTAGGTTGAGCAGTCAAACTCATTAAAACCTTAACTAAAACAGGATATGTCACACACAGAACCACGTATAAGTGCAAAACACATAAATGTTCTTAGAAATGAAGGGTTTATATTATACATGCTATACACGCTGGTTGACTACTAATCCATATTATACACCTGATAATACATTAAAATGTTATAAGGAAATTTAAAAAAAAAATGGCAACACAAGAAGCACGAATTCCACATATAACCCCCATTATTCCATTATTGTCCTTGATGAGCAATGAAACATACTTTATAGAATGTAGATATGTAAGATATCCATTAAATTTAAATGTCATTAAATTGTTATGGTGAATGGGATCCTAGACACGTTTTGCAAAAAGTCATTATTCAAAAATATATAACTAGAAACACAATATTGATTTTTAGTTAATAATCCGTCGCAAGCAGTCAAGTTAATTCTTTAAGAATTGGTTATAATTAATTTAATATGTGTTAATTAAATATATTGAGCTTTAATTGTTGTTTGTATCTAATGAGGTTATTGATGTTTGCATCTAATGATATAATTGCTGTTTGCATTTAATCATATTGTTGATGTTTGCACAGCATCAGATTTTGAGAAAAACAATACATTAGGCCCATTCCATACGATATCGCCCATTTTTTGGAAAAAATCCCAGGTGACCCTCTTCGATCTCTATGAATATGAATCAATTGATGAAGTCATGCGAAATCTTAGCCCTTAAATTCAAAAATTGACAAAATAGCGGCCCTTTTAAGAAATGGACTCCGCCTTTCGACATTGTGCCGAAGCGTTTTCACGCCAAGATATATCACTATATATCACCTATAGTGCTTCAAATGACGTCATATATGGCAAATACGTACATAATTACTTTGTTTTATAGCACGTATAGCAAAATACGAGATATCTTACCCAAATTTTATTTTTCGAGCCTCTGAAATAGGGTCCGACGACAAAAACCCCAAAATTGTGCTAAGACTTCCTCCCTGTCAATCAATAGCAAAATTTGAGATATATTTAATACCACTTACACAGGAAAGTATCCACCAACACTGTTATAAACTATTATTAAATCAATCCAGAATATTGTTTCAGTTTTCTCAGAATTTAACTATGAAAATGGCAAAAATGCCAAAGATATTGAAATATCGGTTATGTATACACTTGAAATTCGTGATGTTGGCAGTATAGCAGGAATTTCAAATTTTGGTGTCTTGATGGCATTATCCTAAGCGTTCAATAACAAAAATAAAAAAAAATGGCTTTTGGCTTCATTCTTCTTTAAAAATTAACTTATTTTTGAGCAAAATTTCAAAAAATCTAATGTCTTTCAATTTGATGTTTGGTCGCCAATACACTTTTTCTAGACTGAATATACCTCATAAAATTATTCGTAAGTGATTACATGGTGATCTTTGTATATAATTCCAAAAATGTTAGAGCCAAAATATTCATTTAACTTCCCCTCCCCCCAAGATTTCACGAAACATTTTATTGGTTATTCATGCACTAAATTGCATTTTATATGGATATAACACATGTAACCGATACAGCGCGTTTTATGATGCCCCAACTCCAAAGTTGTGGGGCTTACAGTCTTGGTGTGCCCGGTTATCTGTCTGTCGGGACGTTTATCCGTCCGCCATAGCTTTCTTGTACGGGTTAGAACTTTTGAAAGGAAGGTCATAGAGACTGAATATAGGCTCAAATTGTAGGTATTTGTTTCGAGAGTTAGCGATTGTGAACAGCTTACTAAATCATATTGGGGTATATCCTGTTTAAGTAAAAATCAACTCTGAAGAGGTGACCTGGGAACCACTGGGTGACATGGGATGGAATGGCCCATTAATATACTACCATAAATTTATCAAAGCGTTCATATTATTTATAAGCTCTCATTGATTTTTTTTTCAAAGTATTAACAACGGGGTCCTCGGGTTCTTCAGGATAGACAAAACATCTTTAAAATTTACAATGTAAGCAAACACCCACTTATTCGAATCTACATTGGAACTGTTACATGTATAATAAATGTATTCAGCCAGTATTTAGTTATGCTTTATCAATATTACTTAAATGCAGAAAAAAAGCTGCATCATCGACAAATATCTAATAAGGATTAAACATATAAAAACGAGTTATTATGTTTTATATATTGTCATGATTTCAACCTCATGTTTATTATTTGGTCATTCCAGGCGAGACACACGTGATTCGAAATACACAAATTTATGAGATAAATTTAATAATCGCACTTATTGCAAATACTATTAAGAATCATTTCAAATTAACGTATATAGCTATCACATTGATATGGCTATCTAGCTATGAGTATTATTATTATTATGTTGACATGGCTAAATATTTTCAATTGCAAATAAAGATCTGGTAAATCTCATATTGAGTAGCATATTTGTCGAGTTGAACCTTGAAAAATAGGCTTTAGAGTATAACATTGTTTTCTAGTGGTGTTTTAAGAAATGAAATCGGTCCATCGTTTGCTCAGCTTTGGTCAAATGTGTGTCTTAAATGATGGTTTATATATAGGAACTGAACATTTTGCTTAAAATGCACCATCTTAGGTTCATTAGACAAATATCTTTAATCCATCAAAAAACATAGATTGCATATTAGGTATCGCTGCTGAACGTTTCATAAATGACGGAGGTTAAAAACCACATATTATGTTATGATAACCTAACTATTCATCGCCTCCGATTTCATATTTGAGGATTTTGATCAAAGGAGAACCCAAAAAGGCCCTATAGACCACTTCTTACCATTCGCAAAGCTTATCCGTTTAGTATCGAGGAGCAAAAGTTGAGTATGTAGTGGAGATTGTTGTAGTGAAGGTCAGTGCTGTTCTTCATAATAACACAGCAATGTTATAACATCTTACCGATGTATTGACGTAGGATGAGCTATAACGTAGGATGGGCTGCAAATGACCCTCGGAAGGTTTAGCACAAATAGTCAATCGTTACATGACTCTATGTTTGTGATATTTTTTGAAGGATCATTCTAAATTCGTTTAACCGATTGAATAATGATTTTCCGTTAAAACCGTGAATGGGCAAATTGATTATTCGATCATTGTCTTACTTAGCGTTTACACCATTATAAATAGATTTGATATTTATTGAATTAGTCAGATTCTTATAATTCGAATACAAGTTGTTCAGAATATGCAATTTCCTATAGCGCAATATAAGAGATGATACATGATAGATGATAATGTTCTAGCTAAACAATAATAAACTGTGTTCTCAGAAGCGATCGCTTATGATGATCGCTTATGATGATCAAAATATGACAACTCGTCTTATGTCTCAGTTGCCCTTTTCTTGTTTAATCACTGAATTATATATTATACTGTCGGTGTGCTTCCCTGAATGCGTTACTTCAATTATGTTTTCATTCTTCGAACAAGATCAACCATTAGTTCGCATTAAAGTCATGAAGTGTAATCATTAAGCAATAGCGTTAACTGGGATGTTTGTTGACATCATATCGATACGAGAAGCATATAAATATAGAGCAAATACTAATAAAATACATCGTTCTATCATGATGAATTCCAAATTCGTTAAGGCTGTGAGGATCTTAGCATTTGCTTTGTTAATATTACCAAACTCAGATAAGCTTTACGTTACCAACATTTTACACATTTTATTACATAGTTCTATGATTTATAATCAAATGTCGAGATGATTCTCTACGATGTCTACTACGATCAATGCAAGTAATTTAATTTAAGCAAAAGGAAAATATACTCTGTATCAACATTAAATTTATGAATAGTGCAGATTGACTCGATATAAATACAATAAAAGTAGTTAGCACACTATTTTATCACTACCTTTGAAGTGTGATTTATAAATTCAGAACAATTAACAATTTTTATATATGATAGTAACTGTTCGATTTGTATTGACTGACCATATATGCCAGTCACTTATATTTTCATTTTATTATCTTTGTTTCCATATTTCACATAGGTTACGCTCACCTCAACACCAACTACGAAACCTACTCCAACAGTGACCTCTTGCATTATCTGCGACCCGTCATCTGAATGTCCTGACTCGAATTATTGCGGTATGTATATTAGCATTTTCAAAGTATATATGTTTTGATAAATATACTTTTTTGAGAATCATAAGATACGGATTATATATATTGTAAGCACGTAGGTTGTTCCACTTATTGTAGTACATTTGTATGTAAATGATATTTTTTATAGTTTCATAAACAAAATGTATCTAATGATATCCGATGGGCAATGGCGGAAAGCTTTATTGATGCACTGAGTAATGTTTGTATTGTTTATGTATTGATATACTTTTTCTTTATCTCTTTGCAGTTCATACTTGGAACAGTCCGACACCAAACACACACGCTCCGTAATTATATCGCAAAAATCTCTAAATAACAAAAATAAATAAATGACAATTATAATTGCCATTTCATCATCTTTGTAGAGGCCAAGAGCCATTTATATTTGCTATTTTGATGTATGTTTAAAAACATATATACATGTTATCGACACAACACCATGTACGTAATGAACAGTAAAAGTTGTTATTTTGAAATCCACTTGTAAATGAATAAAACACCTTAACACGTTTATCAGTGATTAAAACTATGTTGATTTTCATTAGGATTTATAGCAAAAGACAACTTCGTTCATTAAGCAAGCATTGCAAAATCAAGTATTTTTTATCAAAACCGACCATATTAATCGACGCTTTTAGTAGAAATGATAAATACTGTTGGTAGATGCATCTGATAAAGCCGAAAACGATTATATTTAAAATAAGTTTTTTTCAAAGTTAGCAAAAATACAAACATATGATTGATTCAGAGTGTTAATAAAATGGATGAAAGGCGACAAGTTACGTGACGGACAAACATCCACCTAATGGAGGAAAACGGTTGACAGCTAAGCCAATATGCTCAAATATATTTACATACATATATATCAAGATTATATATCACAAGTTGTAAGTAAAGAATCCAAGCGCACACCTAACATTTAATAAGACTAAAACACAAACATTAAGAATATTTTCGCATTGATAACTTTCACTAAAAAGAAATGTCTTACGTTTTCTTTTAAAATCGATCACATTTGTACATTTTCGCAACGTAAAATGTAACGAGTTCCATACTATTGGGCCACATCGTGCAAAACCCGACGACCCCACCTTTCTAGCTTATATTTTGGTTCAATAGGCAGTGAACTGTCTTTTGATCTAAGATTTCGTTCTGGTCTATAGGAAACAAGCAATTCTCTCAATATTGAGGACCGTTACAACATTTAAATACAAGCAATGCTATTTTGAATTCAATATTGCCTTGAATTTTAAGCCAGTGAAGACTTTTTTATACTGGTATGATATGGTCATCAGAGTCCTTGTACCAGATATCAGCCGAGCGGCTGCGTTTAAAACTTTTTGTAATTTTGACAACTCTTTTGCGGTTACATCATAGAGAAGAATATTGCTATAGTCTATGATAACGGATTGCAGCAGAGTCTGTATCTAGATATCGACGGATTCTCCACATAATTAACACTCAGGAATAATACTATATTCAGTTTATTGGTAATATACATCTAGACGTAAGCGTATGTGTACCATGTTCCTATTTTTATCATAATTTTGCTTCATTTTGCAATTTTGTTTATGTAATAAACCGCCGAATATTTGTAAAACGTATGAGTTTTCGTCAAAGTAGTTTTACAAACAGCTTTTTGCATAGAGATTGAGTTTAGTTTTTATTTTGGGTACGCTGATTATCTGAAGCAATTTAACACATGACCCTAATTGTGTTCAACAATATCAAACATTTATTATTTGCAACATAATGTAATGATTCTAATACATTACGTGCAAAAATATCACAGAAAAATGTAGACATATACTGGTGAGCACAGAATGTAACAAATGTGTTTATTAAATTGTATTCAATCGACAATATCTAGAAACAACACACGGACACAGGAACTTGTTTTTATACATACTATATTGTTTTGTTTAGAATAAAATCATATTTTTGTTGCTGCAATGCATAGATTTGCCTTTTTAAAGACTAATTATTAAAGTATATATCAATTGCGGCAATCGTAAATTCATACCTTAAGCATAACCTCGGCTGAAATCTAGTCGCAACGATGCAATACATTATACCTTTCTTGAAAATATTGACACTTTAACACATTATCTGTAAACATTATCCAGTCAATGCATTTCTCTGAATACATTGTTTCCATTAACTTTTACTCAAATACATTTAAAGTTAATATCCAATAATAGTTTAAAATGACGTTAATAATCCATTATGCATATTTCTACACTACTCCGATTAGTATATAAGAATGGAAAGTCATTTGAATGATGTACAACAAATCACTATTATGAAATCAAATATACTCACTGTTGTGCTAGCCGTGGCTTTAGATAAATTGTCAGAATTAGGTAAGTGTTTAGTATAGACGATTTATATATTTTGAGGTTAGAAAGTTTCAATGCTGTATAAAATTATGCTTTAGTAACATTTGTGTGTCACATTCAATAAGGGAACCCAACTTGTGACATTAGCAAGTTATTTTTCTAAACGATACTAGGCGTTAAAACGGTATTGAACCTCAAATGACGTAAAAATAAGTATATTTAGTTGAAAATATACTGGGTTTATGAACATCTCACCATATGAGAAAATAGTGTATATACATCGTATAAACAGTGAAACAGTTACACTTGATTTGTATAAAAGTGTTGCATAAATGTATCCATTTTTTGCCTAGGTTTTGCTCATCCTCATCCTTCACCCTCACCAGCACCTACTCCAAGACCTGGACCTAGACCAAATCAAACACCTACTGTTCCCCCACCAGATTATTATAGTAGTAGACACTGCAATTGCAATGGGTGTGGTAAGTGAATTGTGTTTGTTTAAAATTAAACATTACAAGGATTTGATAATTACAGTTGATGTAATAGGGTCATACACAACACAATTCATAATAAAAGCAAATAATAACAGCAACCCTTTTTGCACATATTTTGCAAAGAAATATTCCACTTGCATATTTCTAATATGTAACAACATGTAATAAATAACATTTATTAATTTAGTAGAAGCAATTTAATAATTATAAGTGAAATGTTCCAATAATTATCGAATATTTATATTTAATTTGATAGGCACAACATTTTCTTCAGATTCATCAGGATAGCCTAGTGATGTATTAACTGATAGGTAAATAACAACAGCTATTGTATGAATTTCGAATGTAACTGTTTGCCTGACATTAAACCATCAATTTGTAAACAAAAAGTGTTTAAATAGAGTCAAGACAAAGATCAACAAAGCATCAACATATTTATAACATACAGCAGCATAGCCAATTAATCATATGATTCGTCTAGCCGTAGTGCACACATAACTATATATTGTATTTTGTTTATTTTCAGGCTTCATAAACGTCATGCAAGAATGGAATACACACCAAAATATTGAATTTTGTTTCATGATTTTTGTGTTTAAATAAAGTTTAATATGAATTATCTTTAGCGATTTGAATAAATGATGAAAGTTAAAGAAATGGTCCATAACATTTAAATACTTATTAAATGTGGAATTCAACTTGATAAAACTACGCTACCTAACTTTATTTATATAACACATTCATCAGGTGACCATAGTAGGGGTCGTTTACAATAATCAGTGACCTAAGCAACATTGTCTTTGTTTTCAAAATACATCGATTGACTCTATGGGTGGATTTTTTTGAAAGGTTTGGTTCTTAAAATGTATATTATCACTGTTTTGTGTGAATGAAAATTAATAAATAGATGCATATTACGAGAAGGAGCTGCTTAAGCTGTTATAATTAAACTAGACTTTATTGTACCAACCAATATGACACTGTTCAAAGGATGATTTATGAGTTCATTTGGTCAACACATTTCTAGACGATAGCTTTATGCCTAAAAAAGGTGCAAATTGCAAAGAATATGGTTGTTTAAAGACAACAAAAAGAATATAACACAATATATTCAATTAACGATACGCTTGCAAAATGAATTAACTACCAAATGTAATTTTCACATAAAAGCATATCTTAGAATGTTATCATATCATCCAGATTCCAAATAGTTTGAAAGCGAAGGACTCATCGTAAACAGTAGCTTTGATCCAGTGATTGAAAGAAATACACGTTCAATGTTAACTTCATAAAATATCTAGGTTTTATTTTGAAGCCCTTTTAAGTTAAAACCTACATTGAACTCTTCCAGAATGTTACATTAAGAGTTATCACATGTACTATATAGCACTATTTGGCCCAGGAAAATACAAACATGATATCATATCAATACAAACATGACAGGCAACCAATGAAGGAGTTTTTTTTATCAGGGTTACCTGTTTCCCTTGTTTGAAACATTAGTACGAGACGTATGTATCTATGTTACCTCGCTTGTAGTCTAGCTATTGATGATGTATTTGTAATGATGAAAGGGCTGTTAGCATCGTCGAGGTGGGCAGTGACGAATGAGTAAATCAGGGACGACTATACTCTCAGGGATAAGAGAAACATGTTTTTTTACCAAACGTGAACCAGAATTAACTATCTTTGATTACTCAGATGCATCACATTATTCAAAAAAGTATTAGATAAAACAGAAACTTTCACAGTGTTTGGTGTGATGAGTATACCCTTATCCATTCCCAATTAAATGACCCTGTTCCCGTGCCACCGGTTTCACTGGACTGAGTAGTTTGAGCTCAATGAGTTGAAAGATGACATTTTCTCCAGCATTTGCACAAACATATAAGGTGTCAAACCAAAACAGATGAAACGTTTTCTCAAACGTTTATTTGAATTAAATGTAAAGATTTTTAATCTTATGAAATGAAATTTTGAAGCTATATGTTTTTATATAATAAGTTTTGATATAATTCATAAAGCCATATCAAACGTGTAAATGACTTTTTGATTATTTCCTGAATTTGGTGAAACATATATTGCCATGAAAATAAACTATATACCTTAATAACCGGTGTAAAACCCATGGTATTTACCAAACAAAACATCGAGGAGCGAGTTATACACCAGTAATACACCTGTAATAACGGCAGTCCTCGACATATTTTAGCGAGTATCTTTCCTGACTAGATTATATTTTTGTCGCTAAATCGGCCACTTAAAAAAAGATTTAGTGTGATTTAGTATTTCAGTCAGGGACGCCAATATTTATGGCATCATCTGCGGACGCCAACAACACTTCAAACGAAGACATATATATTGAATTAAAATCTATATAAAATCAAACTTATACTATATTTAATTATAATATTTTGCTGGGAATTTTATAGCAGGGTAAATGAAATGATAATAAAAAGTAGCTGAACTTGTTGTTTTTTCGGAGGCTGAAATTCTTGACAGCGGTCTAGTGTCAATTGCTAAACCGTGATTTGTGTCAGTTTAAGTATATTGACTTTAAAAAATGATATCTGATTAGCAGGTCATTAATAATTAGTCAAGCTTATTATCCTTTTGATATAGGAAAAAATATTTGTATCGTTCATATTCGACACTCTTAAATTCTAAGGTTTTATAGTCGGTATTGTATGCGGCAGTTACATTTGCATATATTACGGTCATTAAAAAATCATTCATCATGTACTCATAAACTGTGTAAGCATTGCTTTCGGCCAAGAAAGGGTTGTAAAATTAACCAAACGACACAATGCATTACCAGTAAAAGAAACATTAGTTTAAATTGTAATTTTCTCAATTGCTTAAATAAATGTTTGACCAAAAAATATTTCAAAATTCTAAAATGGTACTTTTCCCATATAATATGAGATGCTAGATTTGTGAAAATAAGTATAAATACGTTTAGATAATGTTTGTCAATTTTATGTATTAAATGAATACAAAGTTTACTACTATAATATGGATATGACTATGTGATAAAATTGATTTTTTTCTAGCATATTGAATCACATTTATAGTTATTTTCTTCTTATTTAGTGAACAAATTATGAAAAGCAGTTAAAATGTTCCATATGGTAATATAATATTCATGAATAATTATTAAGGCTAATATTAATACATCTGATTAACTTCATATGAAATAGTCAATAAATGCACTTAGTTTGACCCAATTGCATGCTTATAAAGCTTTAGTTCGTCACTCGTTGTTCATTTTCACGAGCTCACCGAATCATCAATAGCAAATATAGAGTCGTAAAAAAATATTAGATACATTTACATTATGTGTTGTTTAAGCTGGTACATAATTGAGAATAACCTAGTCGAGCATATAAGTTTTACGCAAACTAACAGTTTATCGATAATTTCATACAAAAATCAATATGAAACATCAACAAGTGGGATACCAGTAGTTATAAGGCATATAAAAAAATAAGAAAACAAACCGATATTCGACTTGTTTTATGGTATTTAAGTTATGTGAAAATGCAATTAATGTTATTTAAAGAAATTCTATTGCAGACATCACTCTTATTTTTTTTGTTTAAAAAATATATTTTGCCGACAATTATTGGAATTCATTAGTTAATGCTACTGTTATGCAGCTGGGTTTATTCACATGGCATTATTGATCATGTACTCTTAGGATACCTTAGGTTATGATAAACAAACGGCCAGTGATAAACTGTCGTATGCAATAGGGCTGGAGATCTTAAAGTGTTTGCATCGCCCTTCTATTTTGTTCTGTGAAAACTT
>LQRL01152528.1:26602-49650 GCA_001703475.1 Hydroides elegans
GGGTTTTATTACTAATTTATATAAAACGGAACTTTGATTTTCATAACCCGCAACCAGCGCCACCCCTCCCTTTCTAGCACGCATTAGTCATAAAGTATGTATGAAAGGTCAACTTGATTAACCTTTTTTATAAACCCCATACTAAAAATGAATTGGAAAATATTTTTCATGTTAAATGTGTTTAAGGTGATAATCTTGTTCAAGAAAGTATTTTAACTCGGTTAAATTTCAGTCTCACACCTTGGGTGCGCTTGTTGTCTGTATTATTTAACAGCTTGCGCACTTCGATCGGCATTCCTGCAACTACAATGCCAATGAAAAATATCCATTATAAAAGGCCGCGTGTAATTAGGCATACAGCGAAGATCATTATTATATATTTATTGGGGCTAGAATAAACATATGTCGTTGATAACTACTTATCGAACTCATCTAGAGACAGCCGTCTTTAATAAAATAAAGTTATCTAATTATGTACAACACACTAATATGTATCAGCAAAGAAACAGTGTAATACATGTGTTTCAAAGTATTTGGCTTTGATTTATCAAATTTTCTTAAATTGGAAAAGAATGATTTTTACAGCTCGATAGGCCTGTTTTATTAAATGAAACCATTTTATTTTCAATTTGAACTATTTACAAAATGGAAACAAGTGTGTCAGTTGAGATCGAGGATCATCAAAAATGTGATATTATCATTGAATATGGAGGCATCGAATATAATCGGACTCGAGAAAAAACTCTGACATACAATGTTTCGAATTTTCTGCGGAACTACAGGATAAAATACGGGCCTGAAAATAAGAAAATCAAAAGGTTCATCGACATTTTGGATAAAAGGGTATCAGTCGATGCAACCGATTTAAAGTATAAACCGCTCATGAATGACCTAAACACAATCGTTGACAACATTTCTAGAAAAATGAGTGAAACGGAGATAAGATGCAGGAATATGAAGAAAATATTAACAGTAAGTATCAAGGCTGGAACAAAAGTGGATCTGCCTTTCGAAGTTGACTTTATGTTTGCACTTTCACATATGAGATGTGAGGGATTTAAACTTTTGTCGGTTGCTACTTTCAAGACACTTGTGGAAAACGCAATAAAATAGTCTGGGACACTTTGTCACGGCTGGTCGATAACAAACGTTAAGTTTCATCGAGCAGGAATAGCACTCGCTATGGCATACGACCATGGGGATCGATACACAAAGCCAATGGGCGTACTTGTGGATATTGTGCCGGTGTATTTTAATGAAAACAATGCGGGGACATGTGCTGAATGGTTTGATAAGGCCAAACGATACATTCAATATTACGGAATAACAGATTTTCGCACGTTTCGGCTTTTGATGATCGATGATAAAGATACAGGTTTGATTGAAGGCAACATTGTGTCGTTGCTGGACGAAGGGAAAAAAAGAGCCTTCAGAGTTACCAAATATAGCTTACATAGCATAAACAATGACCGATTTCCGAATCTTTCTGTTGATGAAATAAACAGGATGTACGGACCCGAGCCGCATGTGAAAAGCTACTATGTGCGCATTCTACTACTCCATTTAGTATTTGCAACACATAAGCATCCGCATGCCGATAAACTCACAGAAGGTTGCTTGGTATTCTGCCTTTTAGATATGCTGGCTAAAGCGCAATCGGCATTATTGACCCGCGATCATGTATTTTATTTTATACATCCAATAAAATCGACAAACGAAATCATTATCACACATAAAAATTCGTTTCCGTACCCATTTGATTCGGGTGATGTATATAATGGAATGACATTTGATGAAATTGCATCATCATTATGTAATGATGCCAGAAATGAAAACTTTTCAAACTATCATTATAAACAAATGGATCAGTCTGATTATTTTATCGCCATAGAAAATACTGAAAACCAGGAAATCGAAGGTAGTCTAAAAACATTCAATCTATCACAGTTTCTTCGCACTTATTTCAGTCGACCTGTTACAGAGGTTAGGACACCAGACGTTGCAGTGACAAATATTGATCGCATTTTAAACGCCGACCGCATCGATTCACACAATACGGGCGTCATTCAGGAAGCCGCCTCAATTGTAAACATGGATGCTATTGAACAACATATGCAGTCTCGTTACCCAAAAACTCAATTTCAACCTAGAGCAAACACTTCGCGTAACATTAAGTTTAATTTCGACACCATGTGACCATATAAGTGGTTTACATCACATGAAACCAATCTTAACATACATAGTGTTGCAGATTTTTAGGCAAACCGCGAGCCACCCTATTCAACAATGCTTCACAACTGGCATGGTAGCTGTCTGTTTGGTTGAAATGCTCAAAACATACCTCTTAAGCGTGAAGGGGCTACAATCGAATTTCAAGGATATGAAGGATTATTTGTTTAATTCTGATCACAGCACATCGCATCCTCCAAGGTTTCCAAAAGTGATCTGCGACGTGTGTTCTGGGCATTTCATTGAAATCCCGTGCTTGTCCAATCACACGCATGAAAGCAAAAACATTTATTATCCTGTAAAGCAATACCTTAACGGGTACCACGCTCAACCAGTAGCACAACAGGTTAGACTCAAGCAGTTCATCCGCCAAATGCGATCAACAATCAATCAGGAGAATCTTGATTATCAAGAGGCACTGTGTCGCCTCGATCAGCATGTGACAAGGTTCGAAGGTTCGAAAGTATTGCTTCATCACATATTGATAAAACATGAAAACCCTTTGGAGGCGGCAATGCGTATATTTTGTTTAAACAATAGTTTCGATGTCAGTATCAAAAACTACATTCTTATATTTTTGTCGTACTTGGTACTTCAGACTCATGGAACACCCATAGCGGAACTGCTTACTGAAGACGCCACGGCAATGTGTCTACTCGACATGGTGCATCACACAGCAAAGGACATACAGACCGCTTACTCACCAAATGATGATCACGATATCCGTATTACTTCATTTAAAAGCAATATAAGTGTTATCATTGATTTTGAAAGCTTGAGAGCAATCACTTCTTTACCAAACCTGCAAGAGCAACTCATCCAGGAAGCCGAGGATTACGCAATAAAGCAAATAACTGATTATTGCAACAGTCTCGTAGGCCTCAAGGATCCATTTACGACCCACAAAGATTCTCCAAAAATACCTTTGTTGGTATGCTCTCGACGACAGGGGGTAAGATTTTCCTAAACAATACCATAAAAAATATATAAATTCATACAGTTATGCAAGATACAAAATAAATGATTAATAGAAAACTATTTAGCTTTCTGATAAAATAAAACTTACAATACTTTGTCTGTTCTACAGCGTTATTTAATACATCTCACATCTCATTATTTAACACATCTCACATCTCAAGCACCGGGAGAAAATTATGGTATCTCATATGAACATCACGATGTCGACATTGTTTTACTTCACCTAAGGTTGATCGAAATATTACATACGGTTGCATGTAACGTAACTTGACCGTTTTGAATTATCAAAGATCAACGAAAGGTGAAAATTTTGTATCAAATCCAATATACCAATATCACTTACTTAAGCGTTACAATTATGTGTATTTAAACCTGCACTGAACTAAAACACAGTATATGCTTTGAACGTGAACAATAAAAGTTCAATATATTTCCGTAAATACAATATAGCGATAACGATTTCTTTCCCTGATTATATCAAAGTTATCGAACTTTTATGGACTACCTTGTCAATGCTAACTTGTAAAGTTTATTCAGGCTTTATGGATTACAAATAATCTTATCAATATATAAGTACTTACGTAAATAATGAATTATAGATGTATTCCGCAGAATAAATTATATCGATCATAATATAATTATATAAGGATTATATAAAGAAACTAACGTAAATAATAAACTGTTAATGTATTTCACAGAATGCTATATAAGAATATTCGCAGAATGCTAATAACTATATAAATTCATAGAATACATGAACATTATTTCAAATTAATGGATTCTTTGTTATAATGAACTGATAATGTTCACTCAGATTTTATTTATTGATTACAAATAATCTTGTAAGTGTATAAAAACGAACCTAAATCATAAATTGTCTATATATTTCCAATTATACATTATATTGAATATGTTTATTTTCTTTGAATATATCAAATTTATTCTACATTAATGGATTACTTTGTAGTGATTAACTGTTATTACTTACTCTAATCTCATGTAAAAACAATTAACCTGGTTAGTATATAAGAACATAGAGAAATGTGATTAAACACTATTAAACTTACAAGATGAACTCAAACATTACTCTCCTTGCGTGGGTAGTCGCCATTGTCACTTTGCCAGATCCTGGTATGTGTTGTTTAAGTTTATTAAGTTATATTTGTATTTAACTATTTGTATTTGTTTAACGCTTAAGTTGTATTTGCCATACAAAGTACGATGTTATTTTCATTTAAAAGATTTAAATTACGTAAAAGTTATAACTATGCATGGCAAAATAAATATACATTTACAAAATGCTGTGTTTTATAACAAAATGATTAAACTGAAATGCATAACTGTGACTAAACACATTCAACTGACAAAATGACCTCAAACCTTACTTTTCTTGCCTAGGTTGTCGCTATTGCTCTCGTCACTTTACCATATTAAGGTATGTGTTGTTTAAGTTTTATTAAGTTAGAAAAGTCATTTTGATAGATTATTTTTGTTCGACGCGTTGGTTGCTTTGTGCCATACAAAGAACGATACTTTAAATTATCGTCATGGCGAACAATTAAATTGCGCAAAGTAATAGATATACATGATGAATAAATATGCATTTTTATCTTTTTGTCACATAATGCTGTGCTTTATAACAAAATGATTAAACTGAAATGCATAACTGTGACATATTTTGTTGCCATCATATTTCAAGTATTTGTAATTTTCCTCTAGGGTCGGCAGTTTCATGCACTTTTTTCATATTGTACCACTCAACTTCCTTCTGACAGCTGCGGACCTCGTGATTGTTGTCGCGGAATAGACGACGGCTTCAATCCAAATGGCAATTTTGCATTTACATTCATATTTCAATTAAATGCAATGTTCTTCTAGGATCGGCAGTGGCATGCACTTCTTCCTACTGTACCACTGCTCGTCCTCGTGAAAGCTGTGGCCCTGTGATTGCTGTGACGGAAGAGACGATGGGTGCAACCCAAATGGATGTTACTGTGACGACGCGTGTGAAGATTTTGGAGACTGCTGTGCCAACCACAGCGACATGTGTGGAGGAGGTATTGTTTCAGACATTAATATATGTTGATTGATTCAAGTTAAGTTATCATTTATATTGACAATATGTCTCACGTATGATTGTTGCTGATAAGCATAGGGACCATCACAGCAACACATGTACAAGAAGCATATATGTTTTGTTTTGCATAAACCCTAATAAGTTATTTTGTGTGATGTTAATTTTCTGTTTTCGGAGATACTGAATCCCAGATCTTTGCACAGCCTGTCTTATATTGAGACAAAATCATGAATTGCTAGAAATGAACTGTTTATGATCAATTTGTATAGAAAACATGACATCGCTAATATATTTTTTTGTTTTCTATCTAAAAAAATCCATGAAATCATAATAATTAATTTTTGATACATTCCGTAATCAAAATGTTTTAAGGTAATTGGTGGTGGTGGTGGTCTTCAAGTACGCCAAGATAGATAATGAATGTGCTGACACTACATGCAAGTTACAGATAATAATGGAACGATATGATAATTCTAATCCACCATACTGTTGATTGTATGTATATGCCAATGAATAAAGGTTTAATGTTTGTTTGATTATAGATAAATGCTAAAAGTGCACATGCTAGAAACGCTTTTACGATTGGTATTTTTTGTAATTTATAAAAACATGCTATTGATAGATTGAAGTCTTCGTATGGTTTCAAAACACAACAACACAGCCTCTCTATAAATAAAAACTTCTTTATTTGTAGGTACCCTGGACGCAAGACTACAATAAGGCTATACCTAATTGAATAAAACCTTATTTGTCTGAACTTCTTATTCTGAATCTATTCAATTGGACTGATTAAAGATAAATTATTTACTATTTTAACTTTTGAAATTGTTGTTGCAAATTTTTGTATGAATAAAACTATGAGAATGAATTCCAGACTTTTCTTTAATTACTCATTTCAACAATACAACGTCAACGTCAATTCTTATTCACGATATCGCCGATATCTAAATGACTATGTTACTTTTAACAGCTATTATTTGCTGATTTCTAATTGATATCCGTCAGTAAGTCATCCTAGGAACGTTCAATGAACAATTTTAGCTAGGACCATAAAGAGGATAGCTGCTACCTTAATAATTTATCATTAACTTAACTTAAAGACCGCATGTAGTCGCAGTTGAATATGTTGTGAACATTTACTTGCGTTATCTAATGTATGGAACACTTACAATTTTGAAATATAAATCAGTACTTAAATAAGATGTGACATCAGCGAGTACCCAGCGATTCATTATGTGAAAAAGCTATTATGCTAGGAAATCTTCCTTTCTTGCTTTTACATAAAACAATTCTTATATTCCTATATCAAAAAATTAAATCTATGTAGTGAATTCTATAAATAAAATAAATTTGAGTTTGACCATAAATAAATGATAGCGTTTCTTAAAATTTCAAAAGGGGTCTGCCACATTAAAGAATATTAATGCTCGCTGGCAAGTGTTTGATTGCAATGATGTTTGTGCTTTCTTTGCTGGCAGGAATTGAATAACGTGTTTACTTCAGTGAAAAATATTTCATAACTTGAAGTTGTATATTAATATGCTCTACGCCGCAACAAACTATATCAAATTAGCTTCTAAGCATATTTCGATGGGTTAACGTATGTAAACGTATAGTTGTACGTCCTGAAATCAGTGATAAGAAGGAAATTGCTGAGATGTATCGTTGACGGCGAATCGTTGACGTTATTTGTATCTAACATACACTTGGTGTATATATGATAAACACTACATCAAGTACTAACACTAGCTCATGGTGCTTTACATGAAAGGCGATCAAAATACCTAGCACGATTTACACAATTTATCATTACGAATTTCATTAATACTTCTTAAGGATTAATTTCGTTCGCTTCAATATATTTAGTGCAATCCAAAGTGCATTGAATGTATCTGATTATATATATCAGAGACAAGTTCAGAGTGTAGTATTTTAATGTTGAGAAGAGTGACGCAGATAATCGAACAAGCTGTTTCAAACCAAATGGTGTCATTTGTTATAACATAAGGTAATCATTGCTTTGCCTTATGAATTCCTAAAAAAATGTTTAGTTGGCGCGATTGGGCGTTGGGTGAGCGATACGTCACAAACGAGGCTTGAGAAAACATATATATATTTAACTGTTATTTGTCCATATATTTTCTTACTATATTCATGTAATTTACGTTTACATGTCGCTTCATTTTAGCTTCATTCTTGTTTAAAGATCTCACATTCAACAACAAAACAACTATAAACTTTCGGTCCTATTTGATTTTAGAGATGGGCCACACTTCAGCACTTCAGTCTTCCAAATAACAAAACATCGTACTCCCTCTGCTCATGTTGCACAGCAGTTGCAACGAGGAGAATGCTGATAACCAAAATGTTCGTTAAAAGCAATTCGCAGAACACTCAGAATTTCTTTTCTGTCAGTCAGTTAAGTTTTTCAATTCCTTGAGGTCAGCCAAAAGTAGTTTCTGCTCTGTCTGTCAATAATGTTTAATAACTAAAGAAGTGTCCGGTTGTTCAAATCCTTGTACTTTAAAAAGTATTTGGTTGATTTTCGCCAATTATAAAACAAACTAAACAAAACTTAATGTGGGTTCGTTTTACGATTTTTCACGATTACAAATTTGCTATTGACGATTAGGCAAACGCTTGAAAATGGACAAACGAAACAGCTAGTAACAAACCCTCTAAAATGCTTTTCATGGATGTTTTGCAAGAGTTTTTACAGGCAATCGGTATAATTGGATTGTTTGTTACATATTCACAAATTCTCACCAGTCACGGTGGTCGCTGGAGAATTACGCAAATTGCTCGACCCAACACCCGAAGTGCCTGCTTTGACACAAATGTTCAAAAATGCAGTTTGAATATGTCCAATTTTGACTTAAATGTTTTTAATGTTCCATTAATGCTTCGTACCAATTATGTGCGCAAGCAAATGCCTCGACAAAAAATAGAAGCATTCTTCTCAATTCAACATTGACAAGACTGCTTAGATGACAGTTTAAAAGTTATTTATAATGTTTATCTCTATATTTTAATGATCTTAACTTTTAAGTAAATATATATAGTAAAAGAGGCCAACATCGGCCTTTTGTTATAATGTTTTTTTCTATTCTGTGCATCCTTGAAAGAAATTTTAGTTTTAGTCAGAACGCTCCGTCAATATCATTTTTCGAGAATCACGGCCCGGGTATGGAGCAAATGGAATAAAAAAAAAGAATTAATAGGTTTAAAATTATGTGAGCTATCTTAATATCATACCACTTCTATTATGTAATGTGATTAAGACAAGTTTCGCAGTTAAGCGTTAAAAACACATTTTTACGATATTTTACAATGTTCGCTGCGACACATGTCGCATGAACATTATCTCTTACAAAAACCTTATCCCATCGTTGGAACTTATCACTTTTCCTCTCCCTCCGAGGAAGACTCATTGAATGATGATCGAAATCAATGTTTCTTAGCCCTTCGATAAAATCGATAAACGGATTTAGTTTGCGATACTATCTATACTTAACATAAATGAAACATAACACAAGTTTTTTATTTGTTTCACTTTTAATACAATGAACAAATCCCAACTTAAATGACAGGGCATATATGTTGTTGTCTGGTAAATATAACATAAACAAGAACCCAATATCCGTGCATATTTGCAACATCATTAAACTGAAATATGTATTTCTGCGTTTTGTTTACATCAGTCTTACAGGCCAGCAGTGACCGTTGTCGCAACAATTGATTCTTAAGACATATCAAAACACATTTTTTATATGTTATTAATGAACCGTTTACTATATTTCAGATAACACTTATAGAGTAATCAGTTTACAAAATTGTCTTAAACATTATAACTTCTTGATCAAAAATGATTTTTTACTAGCATATTATGTGTTGAGTATCAATGATGTGCCATAGTGCTTTATTAATTGAGTGCTACTCCTGCACAAAGGCTTCTTCATCTTCCGATCGATTTATCGATATCAACATTATCATTACATTATACCGTATTATTTGGATGAAATTTAAAAATAGATTTCACGTTTTATATATTTGTTGAAATTTAAATGTTTTAATGTGCTGTTTTCAACATATCAATGTATTTCCTCCAAACAGATAAGATGCTGTTAACTAATTAATTTAAGCTTAGCAATAATGGGACTCCTCAGTAATTATCGATTGCATTTAGAATTGCATTTGATTGATATTATTTTGTGGAAAAAAATCAAAACATTTAAAAATCTTAGAAAAGGGTTAAACGTTTTTCTTATGTATACGGTTACTATACACTTCAACATAACACAGTAAGTATATTATAATCATTTTCAAGAACAATAAATATATTTCCTAAGACAAGTTAATGCCTTTCAAAATATTCTTCGAACTAACTTTAATAATTCCATGTACAACTCAATGTAACGTTAATTCCTTGGATACATTTGTTTGAGGTAAAATTCCTCGAATATATTTAAAATCGGTTTATGAGTATTAAATACAGTCATTAACTAGTTATGTTCTATCAAACAAACTGATCTGAATTTTATATAAAAAGGACAACAAAAACGTCTTCAGCACACTCAACCATCACCATGAACTCAAACATTATCATTGCTGTATTGGTCTCAGCAATCGCTATATGCACATTGCCAGATTCAGGTGCGTATTGATTTTACATCATTTGAAATAAAATAAAATATTTGATTTAGGTGTTCGAGGCTCGACGTTCAATATGATTGATATTGAAATGTGTAAGTAGCATTTATTAATCATATGTTGTGTGCCATATACAATCATATAGCTCATTTGCACTTTGTATAATTTGCTTTCAAAGAAACATAGCGCAGAACATAGAACATAGAACTTTTAAAATAGAATCTGTAAGGTAAAAGTAAAGAAATGTGCTATTGTTCATGTAAAGGGCATTTTAATATATAGCATGTAAATTATATAATTTAATGACATATATAGAATGCTAAATTATATAATTCAATGACATTTATTTAGTTAGTTAGTAATAGTTAGTTACGATACATACACATTACCATTTTAACTTGGTTGTATCAATATATTGCTTAGGTTGGGCTCATCCACATCCAACTCCCACTCCAACTGAAACCCCTTCTCCTACTCCTCCAACTTCACCTACTCCTTGCGACCGCGACCTACCACCGGCCTGCTATCCAGATAAATGTGGATGTGAATGTAAGTAAATATGTTATTATAACAAGGTGAAATTGAAGAATGTCAAACACCTTTTAAACATAATAACTCATGATTGTAAAGCTAAATAAAAATTAACAATATCCATAGTAACGCAGTTGATAACATCACGGGATGTTTTCGTCGGATTTGACGTAAACATGCTAACAATACTACCCGTTCGTTAGCAGGTGGATCAATGACAATGGGGTATTCTTACCTCTTACTCGTACCAACGCTTTTGCTCTGTTTAAGGACCCCATCAGGCTGGTTCTGCCGTATATTAGTTGTCCATATTTTAACTTAAGGAACACTTATCCCATATCCAACGATATGCTAGCTGTTTATAGAAATAGCATTATGACGCATATAGCTAGTTAGCTGTAAGTGTAAATGTTATAGTAAGCAAAACAGCGGTCAAATAAGTAAAATAAAATTACAAATGGTCGTTGTTTGCGTGTTAATATATTATGCATGATGAGTTTTCGAACGTAATGCACCTACAGAAAACAATTACCTGATCATTTACAAAAAAACTAAAATGTTTATAAAGTAAAGTATCTTAATAAATGTGTTGCAAAAACGTCGTTATCTTAAGTGCTTATTTACATTGCTAAAGCCAGCTCTGAATATAACACAAATATATAGGCTTTCATGGCACGGGGCTCACAAGACTATTGAACGAAATCAAATTTTGTGGATGTTTTCTGTACATAAAGAAAGGCCATATTCTTAAAGATCGATTGAGCAATGACTATACTTTTTTGTGGAAATTTTCTTACAAAACATCACAAAAATGCAGGGAAAACTATGAACATATTTGGAAGACTCAAACACACTAGGACGAGTGAGAGTCACTAATGAAATGATTTCGAAAGGGTCTTAAGACAATCTGAAGATATATTGTTATGGGTGAGTGCATCAAGGGACCATTGGCTATAAAGAATTGTCAAGGGGGAACTATGTAGAGAAAAAGTGATATTAATAACATAAGCGGATGGTCACACGTATATCGTTAGTTATTTTAATTTGATGCTTACTTTCTCCTCGGTTGTCTATAGTCCGATAGCCTCAATTTTTATACATATTGTTATCATTGAAATGTAACTTTTTGAATGATAAAGAGTTATTTGGAGATGCAATTTCGTTGCATCCTATTGAAATATATATATATATTAAAACTAATTGTGTCATAGTATTATGCTAGGAATACATTTCATGAATATCAGGTAGCATTGCTTGACCTGTTGTGAAAAATATTCGTCATATTTATAAATTATTACCTAGTGAAAAAATAAAAATTTTCATCCGGAATGAAATGGAAACAAAACTATTCAAAATTAGTCGTTAACGTTGTTTTAATATTTCCATTTCTTTTTTAAAATTTTGATAGTTAAATTTGAGATGAAACCAAGGACATCGCCAGGCAAGACTACAAAATCTCCTGGTTCCACAACACAATTGTCAAGTTCATCATCGTCATCATGGTCATGGTCATCATGATGTAAGTAACAATAGGCTCTATACGAATCCTTCATATACCTTAGTTAGCAGGTCAATATCATAAACTAGTTAACAAGTTAATACCATATCATTTTGAAGAAAATATGTAAAATGTTTTATTATTATGGTTAATGATAAGCAAACAGTAATGCGATAAAAGGGTAAAAAAATCTAACGCAATCAAATAAGTACTTCAATTAAAATGATAATTTATACTAATCCTGATTGACGTATAATTGTTGTTTGTTGTTGCAATTGAATTATTTGATATATATGAAACTAACTTCTTTTCTATATTTTCAGACACAACAGACGTTATGGATGAAGATAAGGAGTTAACAATAAACTAAACTCTTAATTGCAATTTTATGATAAAACTATACGCAAAAACATGGATGTCAACACTTATATACTGTAGGCTCCATTCAAAACCAATAAAATGTGGTAAAGTAAAAATAAAAGTTGACTTTTGTATTTATTTTGCTTTTATGTAAGCTTTCTATTGCGCAAAACAGACGATTTATAAAATGATGATACAATATCATCGTTGATTTTTTATATCAAGGCACTTAACAATTTCAAGCAATTTCAAGCATGTTTTTCTTCAAAAAAAATAACTTGCACTATCATGGCAAATTAGTGACAAATATAATTCATAAACAAAAAGTAGTTTTATGTATATACATCCTAAATCCAAATTGTCTTTATATTCTCCCTACAACATAAAACAAAATATATCTGAATTTGCAATAATCAAATAGTTATAT
The DNA here is from genome assembly GCA_001703475.1 of Hydroides elegans. NCBI lineage: Eukaryota > Metazoa > Annelida > Polychaeta > Sabellida > Serpulidae > Hydroides > Hydroides elegans. The sequence continues at coordinate 39,353 of LQRL01152528.1, forward strand.
AATCATAGCTATGATATATAGTGGCGAAATACTAAAACGATATACCACAAATCTCAGCAAAATCATTTAAGTATACAAAAAAGGTTCGGGAAATTATTATTCTATACATTATCAACCTATTCAATTACCCCGTTCAAAACACACCAAAATTGAAAACATGAACATATATTGAACATTTCAAACTCTGTTAAACTTTGTCAAATGTATTGATAAACTCATGGGATCAATCAAGAAAACGTTGATATAGCATTTTGCTACAATACAGATATTTGTTTTTAGCACGTGAACAATTTGCGACTAGAAAAATTCAACTTTGTCCTTAGGCGTGTATGTAAATGTATCTGTTCGTCTGTTTTTTTATTTATTGAGCTTATATAGCGCTTGTTCTATTAAAAGCTTAAACAATATACTTAAGACATGAATATACATGCATACATGATAATACAAATTGAAAAAAAAATATATGAATAAATAATGATAGAAGCGATTTAATACTGCGTGAAAAGATAAGTTTTTAACTTTTTCCTAAAAAGATTTAAAGTCTTGGTATTCCTTAAAAGCAAAGCAAGAGCGTTCCATAGAGTCGATGCAGCGACTGCTAAACGTTTAAGGCTATGTTTTGTTTTACATTTAGGCACTTCAAGTAAAAAAGTATCACATGATCGTAAATTGCGACTAGATGCATACAGTTTGACTAGACCGGATAAATATACAGGTGCGGTTCCCTGGATACAATTTAAACAAATTATTAAAACCTTATACTTTATGCGTAATGCAACTGGCAACCAATGCAGTTCTTTTAAGATAGAAGTAACGCTAGCCGATCTTTTAGAGTTTGTGATCAGTCTGGCTGCACAATTCTGGACTTTCTGCAAACGTGCAATTGTATTTTGGCTAATTCCTGTTCTCGCTACTATGGTTCAAAACTATAGTTAGCTTTGTTACCACTCATCCACAACGGTTTTGTACAAATGCCGGATGAATTTTACATCAATGAGAATCGTATGATGATGATCAAAAACGTATCGCCCATTATTCCTTAGTTCAGAGACAATTGCAACCCAAAAACACAATGAAAAAGGTACATAAATGTCTTATTGCCCATAGCGAATCTAATTTGGCATAAGAATTTGGTCTAGGGAATGTCAAATAATTAACCTTACGTTTTGAGAATCACACCCTGCTTTACTTTGAATCTTAGCAAACGCTGTTAAAAAGAGTGACTTTGACATCAACAATATATGTGACGTACTTTATTTACAATGGGAGTTTTATAGATTTTATCAATATACCTTTTACAAAACTCAACTTTTTCAAACCGAATGAAATTTCTTGTATTGGACTTATGTGTAAAAATTTATTGTCAGTATTTAGAACTTTCATACTGTTTAAATCGTTTTTTCACTGAACATTTTCTGATTCTTAATAATATAAAAGAAGCAAATTTGTTTGATTAGAAACATTCACACGTACATATTCATAATCAAATTAAAGAGTAACCCTGCTTTACCGTTAAATCATTCATGTATAACAATGAGCTTATTTCTAATGTACTATTTGTTTCTCATTTTTCGACATTATCAACATTTTTTCGAACATAACGATTTTCCATCGGAATTATTAAAATTCATTTGCTTAAAATACATGTGGCTTTTGCAAACTTTATTATCAAAATCTTAATTAAAACATTCTTTAGTTTTTAAAGTTTTGAATAAATTATAGCAAAATAACAAATAATCATTAAATGATTCTTTGTTGAATAAATATTCTGTAGGCAATTAAATCGCTGACATTGCATAATAGATCATATTATGATAGCTTAGAGCCACTACCCCTAGCAGGACATCTAAAATTAACATCTTCAACTTTCGCATGCGTTGCATAAATATTGATTGAGGACTTGAAATGAACATAATTCCATAAAAAATAGAACCATATAATCTAAATTCTATTAAGCATTAGTTTGCTATATGTTTCTTTTGTTAAACGACATTAAATCGGTTTTTGATGAGACGTAATTTATTTTGTTTTAACTTGTGCTCAAGTTATGACATTTATAGAGGAAAACGTAGCTAAACTATATTCTTATGCATTAAAGTATGAGTTCCAAGAATCTCCATAAATATTTCTAAACATGTACTATGGCTGCTGGCTTTGTGTTTTTCTTAGGTTAATGCATGATGGCTTTCATTATAAAAAAAATATTTTCAAATATTACATTTAATTGAGGTATTTAGTATTTTAATGATTTCACAAATGCTAGATGTGTATTGAAACATGATGAAGCTCTGGCTTATGTAGTTCTGTTGCATTGGTTCATTTGATATTTATGTCGTTAAAAAGAAATTATTGTTTACGAAAACAATTACCAAGGATATATTGTTATGATAGTCTGTCCCATATGCGAATACATTCAAAATTGATTTTCATTTAATTCAGTAGCGTAAAATACTATTAAGCAATAAGGTTTACTCATATTTTGTCCTAGAATACATGGTTTGGTAAAATAAGATTTTAGTCCATTTAACAGTCATTATGAATTCAAAATATCTTTGTTGTTTTTTTCTTTTAGCAATTTGTCTGTGTACTCTGGCATATTCCGGTAAGTAAAGATAATTTCAAATCAGTTTTAAAATAGTTCGACAGATAAGTGTTTTATATGTGTATACAAGAATTGCTTATATATATTTCTAAGCATAATATACAGCGTTAATACCATTTTACGTACATTTGCTGTAAGAAAATCCAAATTGTTTAATCAGGTAATTCATTTCAAACAATCAGTTGCTATAAGGAAAGCATGTATGATAAGTTCACTTTTCTTATAATCTAATTGGTCAATTATTTACTAATTAATTACTCAATTGTATAAGAAGATTGCACTTTGAGCATATTTGTCTAAACATGAGAAGATGTATATAGACGATGTAGATGTTTTAAATATAAGGAATAATATAAGGAATTATGCTAAGTTTTTATCAATGAATTTACTTTTTAATAGGAATACGGTGAAGTTTGTCCTATTATATGAATGTACATTACAGGATATGGATGTTTACTCATTCTTATTTGCTGTTGATTGGTATTCAGTTATACCATATGCCATATAAACCATTTGGTGATGATTGTGGTTGTGATATGTCCTATCAAATGTTTAAACATGTTAATATATCATATTTTTTATGAGTACAGTACAGGATCTCAATGTGTATTCATGTACAATATTGTAGGTTAGTATACAATTTTAAAATATGACATAGAAATTGTTTTGCCATGAATGTGGTTCATTCAATTAGCTTAAAACAATACGATTTAAATGTGTTTTAAATATTTAAACTTATTTTAATAAACCTACATACTATTATTGTTTTATTACATGTCGCCCAGGTTTTGCTCATCCACACACTAAACATACCACTACAACTACTTCATGTCCTCACTGTGATACACCATCTAGTTGGCGCACAAATCAGTGCGGTAAGTTGGAATTAACACATGATTTTTCAGTGTATTAAGCATGTATGTTTGGTTTGAATAATTGAATTCATAGGAAATCATCAGATATTTTAAAATAATAATAACAGCAGCTTAAGTTTAAAAAAAACTAGGAATTTCGGGTTACAGTTAGACCTAAATGCGGATATAGGGTATTGCAAAGCTACTGTAGTTATTGAGTAACTCCTAGGGTGAACAGTCCAAGGCAACAAGATCTTAACTAAAACAGGATGTGTCGCACACAGAACCACAGACAAGGTGCACAACAGCTTACCCTTCTTAATAAAAGAATGGGTGTCTATATGAACATGTTTATACTATTTGACTTCTACTCAAAGTTATACACCTGATTAAACATTCAAATTTAATAAGAAATACAATAAATGTCAACACAAGAAACATTGATTCCTCATATAACATTATACTCTGTCGATATATTGCGTCAAGTAACATTGTCCTTGATGAACAATGAAATGTACAATATAGAATGTATATATGAGAGATATCCATTTCATTAAATTACCTTGATGAACAATCAAATGTACTTTATAAAATGTAGATATGAGTGAAACCATTTTATAAAATGCCATGAAATAGTTATGTTAAAAGGATCATAGACATGTTTTGCAAATAGTTCTTAGGCAATGCTCAAAATCACTAGGGCTAATATGATCGAGTTTGCATCCTTACACAGTAAACCATATAACACCAGTAAAACCATATTGATTTGAAGTTGTTAACCCGTCGCAACCAGTCGAGTTATCATCCGTGTTGAAGCCTAAGCTATTTATTAAGAATTGGTTATAATCAATGAAATATGTATTAATCGGTTAAATATATGTAACTTTAATTTTGCATGTGTCTAATTATATTGTTGATGTTTGCAAAGCATCAGATTTTGAGAAAAACAATACATAAACATACTACCTAAATATATCAAAAGCGTTTATATCATTTATATGTTGTTATCGCTATTGAATTATCATTTTTAAAGTATTAACAACGGTGTCCTCGGGTTCCTCAGGATAGACACGACATCCTTCAAATTTACAGTGTAAGTAAGCATATACTTATTCGCAGCTAGAATGGAACTTTTGCAAGTACACTCAGCATTTACTTATGCTTTATAAACATGACTTTTACTGTTTGGTCATTACAGGCGAGATAGACGTTATGCGGAAGACACATATTTATAAGATCATTTTTTATTACCACACTTATTGCAAATATTAATAAGAATCATGGATATGATTTAACGTATATAGTTCTAACGTTGGTGTGGTTAAATAGCTATGGTTATTCTTATAGCGTTGACATAACTAAATGATTTCAATTCCAAATAAAGATCTGGTAAATCTAATATCGAGTAGCTATTTTTTTTCGAGTTGAACCATGGAAAATAGGTTTAGGAGCATAACATTTTATTTTCTAGAGGTGCTTGAATTGATCGGTCCTTCGTTAACCAGCTATGGTCATTTTTGTCCTAAATGACGGTTAATATATATATAAAAGCTTATCATTTTATTTAAAATACATTATATGAACATTAGAAAATAATTTACATTCCAGCTAAAGAATAATAAACGGTGTTCAAAGAATCGATCGTTTATGATCATCAAGAAATATAACAATTCGTCGTATGTCTTATTTGCCCTTATCTTGTTTAATCACTGAATTAAATATTATACAGTCTGTGTGTTTCCTTGAATGCATTATTGAAACTTGTTTCCTTTCTTCGAAAAACATCAATTATTAGTTGGCATTAAAGGTATGAATTGCAATCATTAAGCAATAACGTGTACCGGGGATGTTTGCTGACATCACATTGATCTGACTAGCATATAAATAAAGAGCAATACTGATGTGAGACATACTGATTTGAGACATTGTTATATCACGATGAATTATAAAATGGTTTTGGCTGTGTTGATCTCAACATTTGCTCTGTTGAAATTACCAGATTCAGGTAAGTGTTGCGTAATCAGCTTTTACAAAAAATATAACATTGTTTTATTACTAATTATAAAATGTCAAGATGATTCTCTTATACGATCAGCCCAAGTCAGCAAAAACAGAGCATAAACATATATTTATGAATCGGTACAGAGTGACGCAAGATAGATTTGAAAAAATGATTAGCAAACTAGTATATCACTACTTTTACAGTGTAAATTATTTATACAAAATAATTAAACATTCTTTGATAGCTAATGTTCGATTTTTATTGAATGACCATATATGCCAGTCACTTATATTTTCATTTTATTATCTTTGTTCCCATATTTCACACAGGTTCCGCTCATCCCCATCCGACACCTACTACTAAACCTACTTCAACAGTTACCTCTTGCATTATCTGCGACCCATCATCTGAATGTCCTGACTCGGATTATTGCGGTAAGTATATATGCATTTAAAAAAATTCTATATGCATTGATACATATGCTTATTTTTATTTCATTTTGAGAATCACAACGTAAGGATGAGATATATTGTAAGCAAGTAGGTTGTTTCACTTGTTGTAGTGCATTTGTATTTAAATGAGATTTCTCATAGTTTTATAAACAAAATGTATTTAATGATATCCAATGGACAATGGCGGAAAGCTTTATTGATGTAATGAATAATTTTTGTATTGTTTATGTATTGATATACTAATTTTTATCTATCTCTTTGCAGTTCATAATTGGAACAGTCCAACATCAAACACAAACGCTCCGTAATTAGATCGATAAATCTCTAAATGGAATCAATGACAATGATTATTGCAATTTCATCATCTTTGTAGAGGCCAAGAGCCATTATATTTGCTATGTTGATGTATGTTTAAACACATATATACTTGTTATCAACACAACACATTGTAGGTAATGAAAAAAAAGAAAAAAAAATAAAATAAAATAAAATGAAAAATATAAGTGTGATCGTTAAACTCAAAATGTTATGTTGAAATCCTAACTTGTTCTTGTGAATGAATAAAACACGTTTATCAGTGATTAAAACTATGTTGATGTTCATTAGGATTGACTGCAAAAGACAACTTCGCTCATTAAACAAACATTGCAAAATCAAGTATTTTTTATCAAAACCGACCATATTAATAGAAGATTTTAGTATAAATGATAAATACTGTTGGTACAGGCATCTAATGAAGCCAAAACAGTTTATATTTAAAATAATTGTTGTCAAAGTTAGCAAAAATACCAACAAATGATTGATTCATATGAACTGTCTTTTGATCTAAGATTTTGTTCTGGTCTATCTGGTCTATAGACAACAAGAAATTCTCTCAATTATTGAGGACCGTTACAGTTTAAACATTGAAAAACAAGCAATGACCTTTTTATACTGGTGTGATATGATCATGAGTCCTTGTACCAGATATCAGCCGAGCGGCTGCGTTTAGAACTTCTTTGCAATTTTGACAACTCTTTTGCGCTTATACCATAGAGAAGATCATTGTCATAGTCTAGTCGTGATACGATAAAGGATTGCACCAGTGTTTTATTGAGTCTTTATCTAGATATCGACGGATTCTCCATATAATTCCGACACTTAACAATAAATTGTATCAAATACTTTCACCGGAATAATATCAGATTCAGTTTATTGGTAAAAGACATCTAGACTTACGCGTATATGTAGCGTGTTCCTATTTTTATCATATTTTTGCTTCATTTTGCAATTTTGTTTATGTAATAAACCGCCGACTATTTGTAAAACTTATGAGTTTTCGTCAAAGTAGTTTTGCAAACAGCTTTTGCACAGAGATTGAGTTAATTTTTGTTTTGGGCACGCTGATTATCTGAAGCAATTTAACACACGATCCTAATTTTGTTCAAAAATATCAAACATTTATTATTTGCAATTTGTTAAACTGTGCTTTTTATACATACTATATTGTTTTGTTTAGAATCAAATCCTATTTGCAATGCATAGATTTACCTTTTTAAAGACTTATTATGAAAGTATATATCAATTGCGGCATTCGTAAATTCATACATTATGCATAATCTCGGCTGGAATCTAGTCGCAAAGATGCAATAAATTATACATTTCTTGAAAATATTAACATATTAACACACTTTCTGTAAATATGAAGCGGTTAATTAACGGTTAACTTTAACTAAAATGCATTTAAAGTTAATATACAATCATAGTTTAGAATGCAGTTAGTAACACATTATGCGTATTTCAACAGGACTCCGATGTGTATATAAGAACGGAAAGGCATTTAAATAATGTACTACATATGTACAAGTCAGCATAATGAAAACAAACATTCTCATTGTTGTGCTAGCCGTGGCTTTAGTAAAATTGCCAGATTCAGGTAAGTGTTAAGTATGGACGAATATAAAATCTTGAGGTTTGACAGTTTCAATGTTGTATAAAAACATGTTTAAGTGACATTTTTATGTTACACTATTCATTAAGGGAACCGAATTGCGCCATTGGTAATATGCTTTACAAAACAATACCAGTCTTTAAAACGGTATGGAACCTCAAATGACGTAAAAATAAGTATATTTAGTTGAAAAGATACTATGTTTTATGAACATATCACCATATGAGAAAACAGTTCAATGCATCATATAAACAGTGCGACAGTTATACTAAATTGGTAAAAATATGTTGCATAAATTTACCCATATTTTGCCTAGCTTATGCGCGTCCTCATCCTTCATCCCCACCAACTCCTACTCCACGACAAGAACCTAATCATCCTTCACCCTCACCAACTCCTACTCCACAACAAGGACCTAGACCTAATCCTACTCCTACTGTTCCCCCACCAGATTATTATTGTAGTGGAAATGGCCATGTGTGCGGTAAGTAAATTGTGTTTGATTTAAATTAAACATTTAAATGATTTAATTATTACATCTGATGTAATAAGGTCATTTACGACACAATTCATAATAAAACCGAATAATAACAGTAGTCCTCATTGCGAAAATGTTACAAAGAGAAATACAAAACACTTTCATATTTCTAAAATGTAACAATATATAATAAATAACATTTATTTATTTAGTAGAAGCACTTTAATAATTATAAGTCAAATGTTTCAATCATTATCGAATGTTTATATTAATTTGATAGGCACAACATATTCTTCAGGTTCATCAGGATAGCCTAGTGGTGTTTTAACTGATAGGTAAGTAACAACAGCTATTGTAAGAATTTCGAATGTAACTGTTTGCCTGACATTAAACGTATCACTTTGTAAACAAAAAGCGTTTAAATTTAGTCAAGACAAAGATCAGCAAAGCATCAACATATTTATCACATACAACAGTATAGCCAAATAATCATATGCTTCGTCTAGCTATAGTGCACATATAACTATATATTGCATTTTGTTTATTTTCAGGCTTCATAAGTGTCATGCAAGAACGGTGTACACACCAAAATATTGAATTTTGTTTCATGATTTTTGTGTTTAAATAAAGTTAAATATGAATATCTTTAGCGATTTGAATAAATTATTAAAGTTAAAGAAGTGGTCCATAACATTTAAATACTTATTAAATGTGGAATTCAACATGATAAATCTACGCTATATAACTTTATTTATACAGCACATTCATCAGGTGACTATAGGAGGGGTGGTTTTTAATAATCAGTGACCCAAGCAACAACAAGAGACACATTTTGCATGCATTGTCTTTGTTTTCAAAATATATCGATTGGCTTTATGGGTGGATTTTCCTAAAAGGTTTGGTTCTTGAAATGTATATTATCACTGTTTTGTGTGAATGAAAATTAATAAATAGATGCAAATTACGAGAAGGAGCTGTTTAAGCTGTTATTAGTCAACAAGATTTTATTCGTACCAACCAATATGACATCGTTCAAAGGATGATTTATGAGTCCATTTGGTCAACACATTTACAGACGATATCTTTATACCTAAGAAAGGTGCAAAATACAAAGAATATAGCTAATTAAAGACAATATAAAGAATATAAATATGTTCAATCAACGATACGCTTGCAAAATGAATAAACTACCAAATGTAGTTTTCACATTAAAGCATATCTTAGAATGTTATCATAACATCCAAATTCCAAATATTTTGAATGCGAAGGGCTCATCGTAAACAACAGCTTTGATCATGTGATTGAAAGAAATACACGTTCGATGTTAAGTTCATAAAATATATAGGTTTTATTTTGAAGCCCTTTAAAGTTCAAACCTACATTGAACACTTCCAGAATGTTGCATAAAGAGTTTTCACATGTACTATATAGCATTATATATTATAGATTTGGCCCAGGAAAATACAAACATGATATCATATCAATACAAACATGACAGGCAACCAATGAAGGAGTTTTTTTATCAGGGTTACCTGTTTCCCTTGTTTGAAACATTAGTACGAGACGTATGTATCTATGTTACCTCGCTTGTAGTCTAGCTATTGATGATGTATTTGTAATGATGAAAGGGCTGTTAGCATCTTCGAGGTGGGCAGTGACGAATGAGTAAATCAGGGAAAAACCAGACGACTATACTCTCAGGGATAAGAGAAACATGTTTTTTACCAAACGTGAACCAGAATTAACTATCTTTGATTACTCAGATGCATCACATTATTCAAAAAGGTATTAGATAAAACAGAAACTTTCACAGTGTTTGGTGTGATGAGTATACCCTTATCCATTCCCAATTAAATGACCCTGTTCCCGTGCCACCGGTGTCACTGGACTGAGTAGTTTGAGCTCAATGAGTTGAAAGATGACATTTTCTCCAGCATTTGCACAAACATATAAGGTGTCAAACCAAAACAGATGAAACGT
>LQRL01152533.1:9479-21949 GCA_001703475.1 Hydroides elegans
CTGTTGGTATACTTCAGATCCAACTGTAACGCCATAGGGTAAGACGTTAAATGCATATCTTCCGAATGGAGTCGCGAAGCACGTCAGCTTTCGGGATTCGGGATCTAAAGGTATCTGCCAAAATGAGCTTTTAGCATCGAGAACGGTGAATACCTTCGCGTCGCTTATTCCTGCGATTACATCATCGACTGTTTTGAGGGGATGATGAGGTCTTTTGAGTGCCTTGTTGAGGTCGCGAGGATCGATGCATAGACGGATTTCATCCTTGTTCTTCTTTTTGGCACAAACCATGTTACTGCACCAGTCGGTCGGTTCAGTAATGGGAGATATGACACCTTGTTCTACCATGGAATCGAGCTCTTGTTTTACTCGATCTCGCATGGCTAGCGGGATTTTTCTAGCTGGGCGCTGCACAGGGGGTATGTCGGGATCCACGGTGAGTTTACACGTAACCGGAAGCTTTCCTAACTTTCCGTCGAATAGATCGGGATATTCTTCGATGATGTTTTTTTCTTTCTTGACTTCATAGACTTCTGGTCCTAACGATATGAGATTGAGTCTCATCGAGTCCTGGATACCAATGATTGATGTAACCGGTTTATCTACGATCTGGAACTCTATTTCCGTGGTTTTACCGTTGTGTTCACATTGTAGTGTGGCGGCACCGAGAGTGTAAAAGCTATCACCTCCGTAGGCGATTAGTTTCACTTTTTGGCGTTTATCGACCTTTATAGGGCGATTTTGAGATTTTGAGATTTGTGATGCAAGTGATCGCACAAATACATTGACTTTTGCACCAGTGTCCACTTTGAGTTTGATCGGCTCATTATTCAATTTTAGATTTACATGTAGCTCGTCTTTCTCCTTTTTAGTGTTCACTGCATCAATAACGAAGCATTCTTCATCACTGGCGGCATCTATATCGAGGTCATATACGTTGCCTTTGTATTGTTGGCGACGTTCATACCGGGGGCGGTTTTGCGATTTTTTGCGATTACCGGTGTGTTCGGGCACTGACTGACACACTTTTTCGAAGTGGTTATATTTACCGCATTTTTTGCATTGATGTCCCATCGCTTGACATGGACCTTGTTTTGAGTGCTTATCATCACAGCGGCGACATGGTTGTGTGGCATTGTAGCTGTGAGGAGAGGAGCGCTTTTTGTTGTATGAGTGTGGTTTTGCGGAAAACACATCTTTTTCTGGTTTAAATTGTTTTAAACGGGATTGTGCTAGTTCATCGAGCTGTCCTAACTCGAAGGCGCGATTGAGAGTTAGTTCCCTCTCTTTGAGAAGCACACGGCGTAGTTGCTCTGATATAACACCGGAAACGAATCTGTCACGAACGAGACTATCGTGGATTTCCCCAAATTCACATGTGCGCGCTTTATCCTTGAGTGCATTTACGTATGACTCAATGGATTCCCCTTGCTTTTGCGCACGGTTGAAGAACATGTGGCGTTCCATAGTCACATTTCGTTGCGGTGTGTACAATTCACGGAACTTGGCGATGAGGTCATCCACATTCTCCTTGCTTTCAGCTCTTTGTGTGACAGCGCCATTTTCTCGAATTACCGGCTTATATGTGAAATTTTTTGATCGTTTCACAGCTTCTGGACCGGCTAAATTTAATAGTGTAGATGCCTTTATTTTATCCGTTTTTTTCACTCAATACTGCATTAGAATATATTTCAAATTCCTCTTCAAAAAATCTCCAGTTTTCTGATACATTGCCATCAAAAGACAAGGGAGCAGGCTTTCTGAGTCCACCCTCTGCCATTTTTATTTTACTTTATAATGTCATCACAATTTTAGAATTAATCATATCACATTTATTTATCATTTTCAATTGATATTTAGTACAAAAATGTTATTTTTTATACTTATCGTGAAATTTTCTTTGTCTTTTTTTTATATCCGGCACCACGTTTTCTTTGTGTGGGTTTCTTTGTTTTTAAAAGTTAATTTTATATGTTATCCTTTATATATTTTTAACTTTTTTTTATATTTCCATATTTCTGACACCATGTAGATTTGTTATGCGTAATCTGTATGAAAGATCAATGAAGAGTCTTATATTTATTTGATGTTGATTCTTTATTTAATTTAATCGATGTTGATCATTCAAGATGGTGGTTCTAGATAACGTGTATAGGAAATCACGTGGTGTGATATGAGTTCATAGATTACTAATTTCTTATGACTAATAATCACATGTAGGTGTGGTCTACATTGAATTAATCTAAAACTGGTTAAGTAACTTTGGAAACAAATTTGAATACCATCGTACCTGCCTTCGTACTGGTCAATAACCCAGAACTTATATCAATTTCGATATCTCGCTTCCCATTTTCCTTATTTATCTGAGGATGATCTAAAATTAGGCTTTGAACTTTGAACTTATGTGTCAGAGAAACGTTAAAATCTAATCGAATGAGTCTAAAGGGTTCTGGAGGAAAAATTACTAATGGGATTAATGGGATTCTGAATTAAAAGAATTGAATGATAACGTGACACTTTGTTTAATCAATATTCTAAATGGATATGAGTTTCGAGCAATCAAAATTTAAATCAGAAAAAGCTTTCAAGTTTGTAATTATGGACGAACCCTCACACTCCTACGTCGGGTGTTTGGTTTCTCTCTAAATCCTTCACTTTCATGCTTTCATCATTCATAACTTTTTATCAAGAAAATAATATAGGCAATGGTCGTGTTTCTTTATTGTCAGCCAAGTAAGCCAAGTCAGCCAAGTAAGCCAAAACATCAGCCAGGAAAAAGGAGATTAAAGAAACAGATCCCGGCTGAAGTGGCTTAATTTTTAGGTCAAGGTCAGGCCGAACATAAATCGAATCATTTTGAACAAAATCCGACGCAAACAATTATAAAATTGGTTGAACTGTTTATTTGGATATATACTGCAATCAAAAAGTCACATTTAAACTTTAAAACATAATTTTAACAAAAAATAAACAAAACATAAAATCAAAACATTGCGTCACGTGACGAATTTCAGCCAGATAAGCCAGCTTAAGCTGGCTGAGGTTTTGGCTTACTTGGCTGATTTGGCTTATCTGGCTGACAATAAAGAAACACGTTTTTGGCTTATCTGGCTGACTTGGCTGACTTGGCTGACTTGGTTGACACTAGGATGATGATATGAGAAGGATGTGAAGCAGAGCACCTGTTCAATCGAAACTTTCATGCGATGTTTTTGACATGACAAAAACAAAACAACTGTCTAAATATCTAAATAAGGCAAATTACTCATCGAAATGGCAGCCAAAAAAGGCGATTGGCAAGGATTAGTTGAAGAATACAATTTAGAAGACTTGTATATCTTTGAAGATAGTGAGGAGGTAATTTTTTATCATTTTGATTATACTTTGCTCATATATCGCCCATGAGAGATTTTTGAAAATGTTAAATTATTTATGAATAAACGCAATTCGTATCTTCGATTGGCGACAAAATATCATATTTATGATTTATATCATATGGCTATACCTTAAAAAAGGTTTTTTTCAAAGTGTTGTGCTAGAACAGGAGCTAAGTAGGGTTTAAGATTTAGCTTATTACAAATTAATTTCCTAATGTCTAACAAACGGTTAAAGATGTTATGTTCGCTTAACATAAGGTGTCGTTAAAGTTAAGATATAAAGCATTATTAGATTTAGTACGTTATTGCAAAAATCACGTAACTGAGATCATAGATTACAGTGCAAAATAATGCCTATGTTAATATATGTGTCATATAACGACAGTGATTTTCACTGTCTTGAATGTGAACATGATATATTTTCTTACTAAATGTTGGGTATGACAAAACTATTTGACACAAGTGTAACTGGAAAATCCTATTTCATTGGCCGGGGGAGTCACCTACTAAAATGGCGACGATTAGAGAAACACCTTATGTATCAAGTACTAAAAATGAAAGCTTCCACACCTCGACAGATATGAGATCGGTGAAAAACGTAAAGCAAAGACTGAAATGTCGACATCAAAGATGGCTGCACAACTTTTCCTCGAACTAACAACTTTTCCCCAATTTCTCGACTGCTTCTAGTATTCAAACATATTTTGGTTTCATATTTTTACAGATAGAAGAAGTAGAAATTACAACTGAAGACCAGACAAGACCATCTATATCCGACACTGAATTCACAAGCATCTTTAAGAGGGCCGTTGACAAAGCTGCAACAAACATCCAGAACGACAAATTGCTGAGAAACCCCAAGTCAAAACACGGAGAAGGGATTATGAGACTAGTATTGTTTTGTACGACTTTCAATTTTATTGATTTTTGTTTCAAGCTGCTTTTTGGTAATTTCCTGACAATGTTCCAGAGATTACCAGTCAAACCAAGTGAACGTGAAAAACTGTTTTCCGAATTTCATAAATTGAGATGCAACAAGGACATTGAAGATAAATTTGTTCAAGCCTTTGAATGTCAATCTATTCCCAAAGTGAGAGTTTATTTTTTCCAGATGTTTATCAATGCTTTGCTTCAAGGTGTTCTTGATGAGATATTGTTATATCACAAATCCTGCGATGATTTTAAACAATATATATCAAATGAAAGTGAACAGCAAATTTTATTCTATATATGTGGTTTCATTTTGAATAAATTGAAGAAAATGTCGTGTAAAGTACTGGCCCCGTTTAGTGATGTCATAAGTTCTTTTCATGACAAAAACATTGAAAATTTGGAATTTGTAAAAAATGTAAGTGCATGGACACAGAAATTAGACAGGGGCGGTTTAAAGTATCCAAGCAAATATTTCTTTTTCCTTGTAAGGGAAGTTGACTTATATATTAATAGAAATTTAGATTTCGATAATTTAAACTCTACGTCACTATCATTAGACCATCTGTTGCCTTCTATATTCGATACTTATTTGGTAAAGTATTATTTTGTCAAGCTTGTAGAAAAATATCCAGATAGAGATTGTGATATTTTATTGAGATACATAGTAAAATTATTTGTAACAGTTAAAGGGTTTGCTATCGCAAAAAGAGCAAGGAATAAATTTTGTTCGAATAGCAGGTCAAACAGTTTGAGAGGGAGTTTGAAAAAATGAAATATATATGTTATATGAATAAATGAATGGACGCAATCTTGTTTTGAACTATTTTGTTATCCCTTTGGTGTCAACCTGTCCGTCCGTCGTTCGGACTATGTGAGGTATCATATATCATTTTCTTTTCTCAATCTGGGCTACAAAATAATTTTCTTTTTTTTTATGAAAACAAGACGGGGCTTGGATGGACTTCCGGTTCCGCATGCGTGAAAATAGACTTTCACTGTTCATGCTATATCTTGAGAATACAGATTTCTAGAGTTTGATGTTGGGCTCTCAATGCAGTAATGAATTACGATGTTTTCTTCATTTTATTGTTTGAACACCATACTTGACTTGATAGCACATCCAATAATCACGTGTAAAACATATTCAAACACGACATGTCCGTTGTAATTTAACATTGCAATAATTTATTTTTAAACAAGACTGGCCAAAGACAGAGTACCACAACAATTCGAATGGCTTTTCAAATGACACGCTTAAACAACAATGGCCACCTATCGTGCGACAAAATATTTAGCAATACATTACTATGATAAAAAATACATACAAAAACAAAATATTATTGTATTGTCAAATACATTATATAAATTCGATCATCATTTTTTATATTTTTTCTTTGGTAATGGAGTTTCATCAAGCTCAAATTGGTCATCTACCTTAGTATTGCCCCTTTTTGGTGCCATCGCTTGGGTATTTATTACTCTTATGGTATTTAAAGAATGTATGGCTTCATTCACAGTTGGGTTGACATTTGAACCACATTTATGTCTCAAGTGACCAAAAATTTGTTCTAAAGGGTCCTGGTTAAAATGTGAAGTCAGAATGAAATCTGCACCGTGAGTTAACATGAATTCTATACATTCTAAAATTGACAACGTGGTAATTCTAAGACCTTTTAATGTTTGGTGGCTTAATTGCATACCTGATTTTTGTTTTTCAGTAAACACACCTTCTCTGGTTTCCACATTAATCTTCCATTGATCGAAATACGGTAAAAATACACTTTTTAACCAATTTAACCTTACATCATTGATGCTTCTAAATGGTGATAAATTGCTATTGCGTGTATGTTTAGCTTCTTCAAAGGACTTTGTATTCATTATGTCAAACCAATCATTCATAATTTTAATAAAATTAGCAGTTTCTGATACGGTATCACCAATATACATTTCTAAAGCTTTAGATACATGATTACTCATAACCTGAGCAGCCAAACTTACATTAATTAATGAAAAGGAACTTAAATTTATATGTTTTCTAGTTAATTTTGGAACAGGACTAAAGCATGAAAACTCACAAAATTGCTCAAACAATTGTACAATATGCATCCAACTTATTGTTTTTTTGTTCCAAAGCATTCGGCTGCGTAAATGTGAATACGAATTACTTAAACAATTCCTAGAAGTCTTTAATAAATGAGGTACATCGGAAATAAAATAAATATATCTTTTGGCATCAAATGGATTCCTAGTTTTATAAGTTAAAGAATTTTTTGGACCATGTAAAGCAAAAAATTTGCGGTTTGGTGAAGCCCCATCGCAGCATATGAATAATACATTAATACCAACATGAATTTCTAAAATTGAAATACCTTCCCAGATAATAGGATATAACAAATCAGATGTAATTCCGTAAGTTGCGAAAGCCGCGAGGGGATATTTCAAATTTGTACTTATACCACGGACCATTAAAACTAATAAATATTCGGCTATTTTATTACTTCCATTATCTTTTTCTAATTCTAAAAGTTCATTACTCACATTTTCTAAATCTACAAAGCCAATAAGTTCACCACTGTACTTGTTATAGACTAAATCAGATTTAATTTTTATTTCATCTTGCAAAATTCCTACAAATGATTTATGATGACTAGAATACATTTCATTTTTCTCACACAAATCGATTAATTGCTCAATAACGTTTTCACTATAACCAATAAGTTTTGTATTAAAATGAGAGTAATCATAAAGGGTGCGAGAGCTTGGAAGATTAATAAAATATCTTAAACTATCATATGCTTTGGTTGATTTGTGTTTTATATAAAGACAAAACCTTATCATCGAAGGGTGCCAACGCATGCTAGATTTGTTCTTTAATTTGTTATACTTTATTTGCTGCTCAAAAAAAATACGTTGAAATGAGTTTTCCTCAAATTGTTTTTCTACATCACTCTTACAAGATTCTAATAAATTTTCTATGTCTACATTTTCGACTTCATTAAAATTTTCCCCAGATTTACTTATTAATTCATTGCACTTTCGTTTGAGTTTTTCTACTTTTTCTTCTAGAGCATAAATTTTAGCATTTAGTTTTCGAGTTTTCAAAGCATATTGCTTTAATTTCAAATCTTTTTCTGGTGAAGATAAAAAGGAATTCGGCTTTCGATCAGCAGTTAAATCTTTTGGACTAGCGTTTGTAGTTTTTTCTTGTAATCTAAATAATAAATTTCTTCTAACTTTCCTACAGCTATAACATCTTGACTCATTAATGAGGAATGTACAATCGGTAGATCTAATAGAAGAACAAAAAGCATTATTATCATTTCTAACAAAATCCATTTCTTTGTAACAATCAATTTTCGTTCCGCTCTTAAAAGAGATGCCTTTGTACTGCGGCACTAAATCAGTCAATTCCCTATCACAATTACCTTTACAAACATTGCTTTCTAATATGTTTTTCAAAAACATTTCAAATTCAGACAACTCCGTACAGTTATTTCCAATAACAACAAATTTGGATGTTCTAGGTAACTCAACACCGTGAACAAAAACCTTAACAAGTGAATTATCTAATAGCAACACTGCTCTTTCGATGTCGATTCCGGAATTGTCGCTAAATTTGTAAAATTTTATGCGATTCGGGTTCCTAACATCTATTTGAAAATCACCAAAATTTAGTTGATTTTCCATAATTGCACCTTTGACATTTTTGAAAAGCGATTCGAAGCCAGGTAAATTAGTAATGTTCGTTGCAGATGGTATTGCAGGTTGATCACGAACTCTGCATTCTTCGTCACTAAGATTTGTTTCCGATGATGGTGAATCTGAAAAATGATGTAAAGTATCTTTTAATAACAAATTAAAGTATAATTTTCTAATACAAATTTAGTTTGTTTACAATTAAATGGGCTGTGATTATGTAAAATTATAAAAAATACCAAAAAACACGTTCACGTTTTGAAATATGTTTCTAAATTTTCGTGATCACATTTATTGTTTCTAAAAAAATAAACCAGTGATCAATACTCTTAAGACCTTTATTTTACATAGCATAGTATTTGGTTGAATGTACATGTGCAAAGAAAAAAAATATCGCACACTTGTGCACATTTGTTTTTAGTTTTATCAGTTTAAACAGCATAAAAGTGCATATCAGTTTTCGAATCTTAATCTTAGATAATCAGAGATGCATTTGGCGCCCTAAAACTTCACGCCAACGGGTGCATTACTAGATAAAATAGGCGCAAAAGCAAACCGGTAGGTCACATGTAAATGACAATAGATCATAATCAAAATTGGCCTTTCATCAAAGTTTGCATTATCTTATTTATCAAATGTTTTTTTTTTTGTCGAGCGCAACATGAAAAAAGTACATTTCCAAGTTACAGTTTCCCCTAAAATATCGGGTACAAATATTGCGAAAATTGCGCCAATGAGAAAAACATTGCGCCCGTTAGTGCACCTTACTATTCAAAAAGTACATTGGGGCAATATTTTGGCCAATAGCGCAGCCCAAATGCATCCCTCAATGACCCGGTATAAATAAGATATTTTTAATAATAGTTACTTGAACCCTTGCATGTTATGTTTAAGTGCTCATTATTCTGGTGCCTTTTTCAATCATATCACTTTAAGTTGGCTTACTCATCCCTTAATTATGATGTAAAGAAAAACAAAAGGTTTTCTATAACCTAATAATAGTTCAAAATCCGGTAGAAGCATTGTAGATTCCTAAAAAAATGTACATAACATCCAAATGCCATTTCATGTCTATTTAGTTTAAACAAAATGCAATATTAAATAATTGTTATTTTTAAAAAGATTTGGAGGGATGTATTGGGTTGAAAATATATTAAAGGGAAATTATAATACATATTCTGACTGGGGTAGGGAAGTCAAGTATACACGAAATAAAAAAAAAACATTCGCAGCTCAAAACCTATCAATTAGGCCCAACGCCAAATGTCTATGTCTATCCATTCTAGAAATATTGCATGAACAGTGAAAGTCTATTACCGCGCATGCGTCACCGGAAGTTAATCGATATGCGTTTACAACAAAATAAGGCGCAGTCGCATAAAAAATTTAATTTGAGTCCAAACGGTCCCTCTATGCCAATCATAAAACTCAAAGTTATAAGAGCAATATTATCTATCAATATAATATATTTGGAGCTACGGTATCATTTCCGTTTATATAAATTTACATTTCCAAAATGAAATCAAAAGTATTCAACTTACATTATGTTCTTCGTTGATTCTTGATTCCACGTCGCCAATGGTTTTCTCAGCATATTTTATGCTTGTCTGTAATCCGGTCATTCGCTGTGAATAGATAATAAAATAATATAATGCACTAGTTTGCCAATTCCATATTTGCATTTATAAACTCATTTCTAAGTATATTTGATATCACTTTTTAAAATCGATATATACCGTTTTCGAGATATTGATTCCGAAAAAAAAACTGACGGACGGACAGACACTCAAAGCCTATAAACCAAATCTGGGAGGTTGGGTGATATAAAAATATAATTCACCTTTGCTTCATCTGTCGTCTCTAACACATCGTTTTTCCGCTTTGCATCAGTATTTTGTTTCTGTTTGGATCTCTCTTTCGATAGCTAGAAATAAATTATATTATTTATTAGATATTTTCAAGTTTCTGTTCATTAATTACCTTATTCACAATTTCGACATTGATTTAAAGAACAATATAGAAGATAAAGATATAGACATTTACACAAATGTCAAGACAAATGGACAAACGAACGGACGAAACATGGTCACCCAAGGACAATAGTATATGTCTTATGATTAAAATTTAAATTATAAATATACATGTATGTAACCCACCTTAAAATAGCTCCTATTTGAAAGGTTGGTCAAACTGAATTTCTTCTTTGGTGGCATCTTTGTAACTCAACTGAAACAGAAAGATAGCATTTACAAAAAATATATAAAAGAAAAAACGTTATCCCTTTACGAAACACAAATACATCTAGAGCTGTATGATAAAAAAAAATAAATACATATTATTTTTCTTTAAAGAAACAACACTCATAAACTGGTACCGTTCTAATAAAAATATCCAGTTAAATCCATCTCATTTGAAAAAAATATACTTACACCTATGAATGGTCTGTTAATTCCAGTCGTCACTGCAGTTATGGTCTTGGATAGTGGCGGTGTTGAACTCAGGTTAGGCCAAAATAATCTGAATAGTGAAAAAAAAATAAGACGTAAACTTAATTATGTTTTCTGGGAGGGATATTTAGGAGAACAGTTGTTGCAACAAGTTGTTGGACTTTGTTTTCAACTTTAATGTCGACAATTCAGGTTAACTAGAAAATTGTATTTGCGACTTTGAATGAGGCCGTTATAGTTCAAGACATACATGAGTAGATTCGATCAAAACTATCAAAACCAATCAGATCATTTGATCATACACTTGTCTAAAATATAATTGTATTAAACCATTTTCGAATCTATTAAATGATTCATTTTTCATAGAGTGACGATGACACAATTTAGATATTGCTATTTCATCAATATTTGAACAGTCCTTTCCTATTGACATATTTCTACGTGACCGTGTACTAGTTGAAAATTCCACAATTTTCAATCATAATATACGCTTTACAAAAAAAAATATTTTATAAAAGATACGCGACTAACTCAGTATGTTATTTGACCATATAGAATAGAACAATTTGATATTTCAATTAATCGGATTTATTTAATCGTGGGACCCACACTTTTCATTTTTATGGCCCATATTTATGGAGACTTTTTTGTACAACTTGAATACAAATGAAAATGGCAGCTTCACATTTTATTTTTTTTTATAAAGATAATATGCATTTAATGCAAACGGTTAGTCAGTTTACCAAAAATCTAAATAATTTCCAACCATCTTACATTTTTGTAAAACTCTTATCTGACATTTACTAAATTTATACGACCATTAAATTATTTCCTGTCTGAATAGTTGCACTTTCAATGAGAAGAACCGATGATTTCGAAAATTGGAAAAAATATAACGTAGTGTTATCCTAATTAATATTTTAAACGACCATATAGCGTATGACACCTTCATACAACTTTTGTGGAAATGGCAGGGTTTAAGAATGCGTAGTTTGGAAGATTATATATAGGATTTATTCTGGAACAGCTTTTCATATTGTTCGTGGTAACACGTGTTATAAACATGGTTTTTGAAAGTGCTATAAAAACCATATAACTAAAAAACGTTACCTTTCACAATTATCATACGGTTACTTATTCACTTAAGTTCCCCTGTGTCAAGTCGGTGTCAGTTGTCATTCAATTTGAAACGATAAATCGAAGAATAACCTTATGGTCTAACCAGTATTTCCTGTTCAAATTGGCAATATGGCGGTCCCTCCTGTCAAAGATTACAATAGTAAATACCCCTGAGCCTTGTTATAAACATGGTATGATTCATCCATTCGAAACACTCGTAATTTAGTCGTATTTTCAGCCTGCTTCACATCCTCCTATTCTCGTCTTAGGTTGACAATAAAGAAACACGACCAATAACACCAAATCTTAATCTATATGAATAATGTAAACTTCCGATGTAAACATCGTGTAAAATAAAACAGAAAAGATGACTTCTCAAGACACTAGAAAGCGTAAACGAGTTAGTAAAAATAAGAAAAGGAATTGGAGGAAAACAGATATAGACGATGTTGAAGAATTCGTTGAAGATCAGCGTTTGGAGGAACGAAAAGGGTAAAAATCATTACATTTACTGAGCGATAATTCAAGAAAATATAACACATGGTTGTATTGTTTAGTATTTCTGCCGGATATATGACTACAGAACGATTTTATCGTCATGATTATGATCGCATCACATTAATAATTCAGGGTGTCAAGCATCCTAATTTTTTCTATTTCATTTCAAGCTGTCCCAAGTTGTCTTAACTGTTTAAGCAATGCACCACTTTATCCTACTTTTTGGATTTCCTCAGTTTTAGGCCCTATCAACGTTGGGGGTACATAGGGTTACGGTGTCCGTCGGCCCATGCGTCCGTCCGTCTGTCATCGCTTTCTTGTACGGGCTAGCATTTTTGAACGGAAAGTCATAAATTGAAATATGAAATTCTGAAATTGTTTATTTGATTTAGACATATGT
>LQRL01152536.1:3649-13906 GCA_001703475.1 Hydroides elegans
ACAAACAAAGGCTCAAAATGTTTATAAAGCACTGTACAATTGCAGTTAAAATCCTTGATGATACACAGATTTGACACACATTCCATTCTATCATTTCTAATTTCGATTTGTCGAAGATAAAGCATAGAATATAATCGATCAATATACCATGCTTCATAGATTGACCAAAGGACCTATATTCGCCATTATCCTTCACCTGTACCATACCCTTAAACTAAACGTAAAAGGATCCGTAAAATTAAAAGGGAAGTGTGCTAATAAGTGGAAAATATCGGCCCAGCACTAGACTTTGACTTTTCCTTCGTCTCCATGACTCTATTTCATAGATTGACTTTAAACACTTGACATTGACATTTGACCTTTCAACCTATCTATGACTTGATGCCAAACTTGACCTTGCTTAGACCTTTACTTGACCTCTCTATATCTTAATGATAACGTTGCCCTCTCCGTTGACCTTTCCTTGACCTCTCTACGACTAAATGATAACATTGACCTTTCCTTGACCTTTCTACGACTTGATGATGCGACCTTGACCGATCATGACCTTGGTGACGAAGTTGACGATGGCGCTGGCGGGCTGCTGCGGGTCATATTCGGCGAAGATGTGACACTGGTTCTCCAACCCGCCGCTGCCCCCGGCCTTGCGGGCGACGAAGCCAAACACCCTGTAAAAGTGGGAGGACAAAATGATAATACGCAAGGACAAAATGGTAATACAGGAGGACAAAATGGTAATATAGGAGGACAAACTAATTATGCGGGTGGACAATATCGAAAATGTGGGAGAACAAAATTATAATGCGGGAAGACAAAACAATAATGCAGAAGGACAATTAATATGATCATATACAATGTGTGTAATGTATTTTATCTGGTGGTTTGTTTAAGCAGCGATACGGTAAAGTTTAAGCGGCTTATAATGTGTGTCGCATTTGGTAACGTTATGAGCTTGCTTTTATCATCTAATAACTTAAGTATGAACAAAACTAGACAAATAAACCCTTATCTCTTAAACCATACAAATCACAAACAAAATCGTTGTTTTCTCGCAATAATAGAACAACTTACTTGGCGTTGGGCGGCGCGTTGCCCTCCTCGCTTCCTTTCGTCCACTTCCGGTCTTCGGGGTCAAGGCCACAGAAGGTCACGGCCGCCACGGCATAATGGCGTCGGAAGAATAACCTGCGTTTGACAAAAAAAAAATAAAATGTAATGACTGTTTAATTGAAAGTGAGATATATAAGATGACTATACATATACCTAGGCTTCGAATTGTACTAGTTGTTATGCTTCCAAGATTAGCAATCGCATCGTATTTTTCTGCTGCTTTCACATGAAGTGATTACCTACATTTAATTGGACATGTATCTCATACATGAATTCAAAAATATATATCACTTCTTGATATAGCCACACTCTACCAATATAAGATTAATCATGTAATGTTGTAGGAAGAAAGGAACTGTTACCAACCACATTATCAGATCTGAGATATGACCGAATGAGCGAGCGCACTATGCAAGGCGGTCCAGCTAAACCAAAACATGATCATCCAATCCACATTTTAACATTGAATACTATAAGAAAACATCCAATCTAGTAACAACACCTACCTTCGTTTATTGTCGGTGAGCGTAATGCCCTGCGTTGACACCTTGAAGTGCACCACGGTTGTCTTGGGCTGCGGTTGGGTGCCCAGGGTGACTTTGACTGCTTTGGCCACCGCTTCCGGCCCGGTCAACGACTCCATGTCCACCGTGTTCAAGTAGATCACGTTGCAGGCTGTGGGTAACATGGAACAATGAAGTAAAATTTATGAAAATCTATGCTTAACATAATCGTACTGAGATAAATAGTAAGATATTGCAGAGACAATTACTGACAATACTGGGGAAATTCAACCGAACTTTGATCGGATTCAAAATGAAACCGTTCGACTTAGCATAAGTTGTATAAGGAACAGACTTGACAATTATTGATCCACATAATCGAACCAGCTTATCATATTCCTAAGGAATCAATTCAATAAGCATCGAACACCTTTCCCTCATTTATATATTTCCTCCTAACCACCGTGCACTCAACCTCGGCACAAAAAAACACAGGGACCCCTTGTCCTTTTTAACCTACCAGCCTAATCCTTATTCGCCCCGCCCCCTACATATACATATAAAATCCACTTACCGGCCCCCTGTTGCAGGAGCTGCGAGTTGCTAGCAGGGCTGTGCTGGGCATCCAGGCCATCGACGCTGTCTCCAGGGTCGGGCAGCAGTAGTTTGCAGGGCAGCGCCAGGGGCGTGATGGTGTGCTGGTAGACAAGTGCTGCTAGGGTGCCTACAAGTACAATACAGTCGTGTATGAATGAAGCTGTTGCCTTACTGTGTATAGCAGTGAATAAGGGTCCAAAACATGCATGTAAACGTATAAATATGCAATTAAAGTGCATTATCTCCATTTATGGCTTAATCGCGACCCTGGAAATGGCGTATGGCCAACGAATTTGGTCTCAAAAATTGAATGATCTGTTTAAGCTTTTCTTACCTGCCTTTTTATGTATGCTAAATATACACGAATTCAGTAATTGTATTTTTTTTATATCTTTTTCAAATAACTTTACATAGGCGTTGCTGATATATGACTACTCCGCATATATTTAAGATTCTAGTCATGCCCTTTCTTCAGCTGGTTTCCAATGACAAGTTTGGTGTCGGTTTATAGACTGGTGTCACAAACTAGCGAAAAGAAGGTCTTAAGATATTTCCGTCTTTGAATTTCGATTTTTGATTCATGCGTGCAATATAGTGCGCTGAAAACTTATGATTATGGACCTTTATTTATTGAATTCAAATCGTAACTGAATTTGAAATATATATGAACGGCACATGTAACGAAATTTATAACAAATATAGCACCAGGCAATGTAAATTATTGGATGGCGTCATATTTTATCTGATTTAATTAGCCTTAGACTATTACATGTATGTTGAAAAAAATCGATAACATATAAAAACTAATATGCATAAAATCTTATGTTTATCGGCCTCTGCACCTTTGCTCATTTGTGAACGACAGCTAATTAATTAGGACATGACTATGCCAAAAACAAAGTGGCTTTATTTCAAAGAGCCAACTCTTTAAAAAAAAACAGATTCCATTTTGAAATCCTGCCAAAGCAAGTATTTGTCAAGTATTTGCGCTGTAAACATGGGTTTTTGTGCCTTATGTGTATTTGAACAGAATGTTGATTTGTTGTCGTTTGGCTCTGACCTCCGATTAATATCAGGTGGCATACCTTTGGCTCGTCGGACTACTGTACCGAATAAAGTGAGTGGTCACATAAACTGAGCGATTTCTATCGCTTGGTGCAATTGAACTGTTTCCCCTATGAATCTCAAATCGCGCAATTTGTCCAACAGAGAAACTGTGAACATCGCTTAAAACGATAGCAAACTTCTTTCGCTTGATCCTCAAGCCAAGACCAAAGTTTCACGGTAGACCAATGTGTATTTTAACGACATTTTTTACGACATAAATGTACACATCCAGACTTACCGAAAACGGGTTCGTTGCTGCAGCCCTTGAGCTTCACTCCGTTGGATGTGGGTTCGATCAAAAAATGGCGCACTAACTCAGATTCTGCATCGCCTGTTCGAGAGGGAAAGAAACAAAAATTATTAAAGTACTAATATAATTAAATATAAAATGAAAAACAAGTTTATAGGAAACTAAACTGTCTTTTGATATGATTTCAAACGGGAAGCCTAGCATAAAACATATAACACAAATTGCACCATTTTCATTTATTGGATGGTGACATGTGAAATTTCGAGTCATATTGGCTTAAAGCGTTACGATATGTACATGTAGGCCTATAAGTTTTTCATAGGTTTTTCCTCTTAACTGCGTATATTCTGTTCCTTCCATGAGTTAGACATAAAAAACGACAACAAAAACTGCTTTTATCGAAAGCGTTTCCTGGTTACAACCATCAGCTTGATTTCATGAAATAAATTGGGAACGGGAAGTTTCAAATTACGGGAAGAGTGCACACAAAACAACTGCACCTCGATTGAATATAATATCTGATCATTTGTACATGGAATACAAAACCATAGGGCGTGGCATTCAATTAACTTTTTGTTTATTTCAACTCCCAAATATATAAGCTACAGTTACTTTCTCTGTAATTTTATCTCCAAATAGATCTACATGTAGTTATTTTTTTCATATTTTTGTTGAGAAGCTATCATTCAGGATGGATAACACATCAGTACATAATTCAACCGATGTTTATCACAAACCGTTTATAATACTCGCCGTTTTTCACGTAACTATTATGATTTGTTGTGATAATTTCTGGCGATTTCTGAAAGGTTAATGGCGGTTCAGATATTACATCGCCATCATTGGTTTCTCACTCAGTGGTTGTTTTTTTATTGTATTTTTCAGGTGTTTACTTTTTCCTGTCTTTTTTGAATAAGGTACCAGTAAGTTTAGATGAAATAGTTTTCGTCCATACAAGTATTGATTCAAATCCACCGTCAAATCATATTCTCTTCACCTCCCTCTTCCATATCAATAACAATAGTTTCATACGTAATATAAAAGTAAGTTGAATCTATATTGGTTGGTTCTATATCTGTTCTCCCTTTTTCGCCCAGACAAACCCAATAGAAAAATCATTGACATCAAGAGATGCCTTAGGACTGTAAAGGAAGTAAATGTGAAATAGCAGCCATATGGAGGTACGCCAAGAGGGCATTGTAACAGGATGGATAAAGCGAAAAAAGAAATGAGGTCGAAATCACGAAAATCAAAAGCCTTGGGAGAAGTATAAAGCAAATGAGTAGCCATATGGAGTTACGCCAAGAGGGCATTGTACATCCCGATACGGCACCGCTCTATGCGTAAACACACAAACAGATAAAACTTATCAGGTTCCAACTACAAAATACCTGTATACCAGTATACCTCTATATAAATCACTAGCTACTAAAATACAGGAGGCTGGCAACAAGGTTAACATTCTTGAAGGTAGAAAATATAAAATCCTTGGTATACGGGAGCGAAACAGAACCTGAGTAAATACACATTATCATGAGTTTATTTCTCTAGTACCTACAGTGGATATACATATAGATCCGTGCAAAATGTCCGAAAAACCTTAGGTCAAACGGGTGATATAATACATTCCGCCTTTTAGTCTGCCTCATACTCTATAAATGAAACGTCTATAGTAGTTAAATACTTCAATTAGAGACGTTAAAAATTTAAGCAGTTTAATTTGATTTAAAACGGACTACATAAATTGGGTCAGGTGTTACCTTGTAGTTGGAGGACGGGCATACAGTTTGGAACGTTTGCATCGTTCATATTTGTTTAAAGGTTCCTCAAAGAAGCCGGCCCGTCCCCCATTCAGCTTAAATGTATCATACAGTTTTAGCCCCATAGCGATGAATAACCGTTACAGACCGCCTGAACCGCCTTGAGCCTTTAGTTGGAAAGGTGTTAATAGACATGCATAGGCGCTTATTCAAGCATGGGCGCGCTTGGCGATCTTTTATAGAAAATCGAAAAGCAGAAGAGGCTTAGAAAGTTACCTTTGGTCTGCACATTGGGCGGCACGTGGCTGACCTTGACCGCAAGGCCGAACGCGCCCGGAAACGAGTTGGAGTCGCGAACGACGAAGCTTC
This sequence comes from Hydroides elegans, assembly GCA_001703475.1. Taxonomy (NCBI): domain Eukaryota; kingdom Metazoa; phylum Annelida; class Polychaeta; order Sabellida; family Serpulidae; genus Hydroides; species Hydroides elegans. Next base: position 9,346 of record LQRL01152536.1, read on the forward strand.
CGGCTTGGCGCTCCTTGAGAAGGGCGATCGCTGAAAAAAGGAGAAGAGTGTGAGTCCATTATATGAGTTGATCAGCGATGGTTAGATACGGTATCAAATTATAGAACATATCAATTTTTCGTGGTTTTCGAATAAAACGGATTAAAGAAATCTAAGCTCAGAAGAAAAACATAAAACAAATGCACTCACATTGTAGTGATAATACAATTAACTCAACGTTCGAAATAGCAGAGAATTTGCAGTACGTACATTGTACAAACATACCGGTACATGATTGTTGTCATATAAATGTACATAATAAGGCTCATTCTTGGATGCATTCATTTTATGCCATATATCAGTATGAATGACTATAAAGAATCCTTTCAGTGATAAACGGTTTAAGATTTAGATTCACATATCTTTTTAATGTAGGGCAATTCGAAAGATTTTTCCTTGAAAGTAAATTGCATCTTTATATATAACTAACAAAAAAGTCCCACTTCAGGAATATTTTTCATGGCTTCAAATGGGTATACATTATCTCAAAGAAGATAAAAAGTCGAAATTTTTCAACCGGCAATAACATTCAATTAAATTCTGATATAAACATTATCTAAATTGGCGGTCTATATATCTAGAGGCAAAAGGACCATTTTTTGCAGCAATTTAGCTGTCAGTCGACAATAGTAAATAGTGTTCCAAGTAAAATAGATGCTTCGAAATTGCAGCATTTCAAACTGCTATGCACATAATTCACAATGGTAGTTATTCATAAAATACTATTTAAGTTGTACATTTATACATGTACAAATAGGACACCTATTACGGAAAACAAGCCAAAGCTTTCTTATTTCTTTCACCTTTTTTCATACATGTATATTCAAAGTTGAAAAATCGAGAACATCTATCCAACTTAATAAATATATCTTAACGAACACAAAAAGACATATTCTTGGTCATAATATTTTCGCATCAATAATAAAAATCCTTTCAGACTTATTCCTTTTTGATCAATGACCCTTAGTGGTTACTTTGTATCGGTCTGACCTCCTTACATACGCGATCTCGCCGTTTCGCTTATTGCATCTTTGAAACCTTTGTATATATTTGACCTTTTATCTACGTGACCTTGGATCTATGTGACCTTGGAGCTATGTGACCTTGGAACTAAGTAACCTTGGATCTATGTGACCCTGGATCTAAGTGACCTTGTATCTACATGTACATGTAGGTGAACACTGACCTTCATCCCGCGAGATGTGCGGCTTGTACCAGAGTCGCGAAGTGTCCCTCACGAAGCGCGGCGTGTGGCCAGACTCTCCACTGCCATCTGCGAGCAAAGAACATGGATATGGTATAAAATCATAATGCCTAGATATATTATACGTTTATGCAAATGTACACAATGTACGTGTATTGATTATGTCTAAAGGGGAACTTTGTTCACGAATGTCAGGAAACGGTTGCCACTGGATATTAAGCTTCTTTGCCGCACACTTCAGCCAATATGAGTTGCGTGTATCTGAAAATAAATCAATAGTCTGCAAGTTAATTTCATGTGATGCCTGAAAAATAAGTTCTTTGATTAGTTCTTTCGGCGAACTGTGGATCAATGGTCTTCGTTATCCATTCGCAGTAACAATTAAACTGTCTACAATCATGTACGATGAAAACATACCTGTAGCCTTTATGTAGGCTATATACAGTATGCACATGCATATAGACCTAAAATACAACAGAACGTACAGTATCCCAAGAGAAGAAATCCTAAGACGACACATATAACTAAGTAATAACAAAGAAAGCGATTTCACAAAACATGAATTTGTAGGCGATAAAACGTTGTTTCATTTCACCCTATGTTCTTACTTTTTTCACGGGGAGACACTAGCCCAATTTTTGACTAAACTCAAAATCATTTCTACATACCAGTTACTGCCGAAAAACTCTTCATCGCTTCCCTACGCGGATGCGGCTGCATGACTAGATCATTCTCGGACGTCGCGACGGGTTTACCCAGATGCGACCACATACGTTGCAGTGTCTGCGACGTATTATCCTCGGACAAATCATAATTTGACAGCATCCGGTAGCGGCGCTTAGCAACCGTTGTCATGGCCGGCTTGTCGTCAAGCATCTCCATCGTCAAGACAAGATCGCTTTCGTTGCCACTTCCGCTCCGGGAATTGCCGAGCGTATCTTCGGAATGGCGGCGACGCGTCGGAAGAGTGGCGTAGGTATTCGGATTGAACGCGGAGTGATGAGGTTGTTGGTTTGTCGATTTATACGCGGATACTGGGGAACTACTTTCTTCGTTGAATACATCGTCGCTATCTCTGCTTAGATGGTTATGGGCACTACTACTGCCCCCTCGATAAGCATAAATAGAACTCGCACCTTTGTAGTGTTTGGGACTTTGTATGGTATTGTATCTGGTATGTGACGTATGACTTAGGACACGTGAATGTGGCTCGATGCGATCAACGCTCGAACCGCGTAGCTGACTAGACTGGGGTGTTTGGGAGGCAGGTGAGGTTTTGGAGGGACTATAACCCGGCGTGTGATTATGCGAAGGACTGGTTGGTGAAAAGTCGGATATTGAGTTCTGCGCGGAGTAAAACTCAGAAGACGATTGTGAGCCAATGGAATCAATGGATTTGTCTTTATCGATACGACTCACACTCTTTTGAGCTGATACACTATTTTGCTGTTGAGTATCATAGGGACTCGGCCCGCTTGTGGGCGATCGCGGGTTCGAATCTATTTGTCCCTGGTCCTTTATGGCTGCATCGGAATAAGTGTCTATGAGTAATTGTAGATGTCGCTCTAAATCCGATAGATCATAGGCGCCACCGACTTGTTTCGCAGCATAAGCACCTTCGTTTGCGCTAGAACGTTCGCTCGCTTGCTGTTCGTTTGTCATGGAGAGTAGTTCCTGAAGTGAAAATGAGTCTTTGGTATCATTGTTATTGGATTTCTGAGTTGAAGTTGAAGGGGTGATCGGCTGTGGTGACCGTTCAACGGTTGGTGGCTTATGCGATATTTGTGTGTCGTCAACTTGTGATGTCACGGCTACTTGCCGGTCACGTGATATAGTTGATGATGACGTATACGACACATGAGAATCAGCAGGTTTTGACGTTACTGACTCATACGACATAGTTTGTGAGGTGGCCTTCGTTTGTGGTATCGTCGAAGACGCGAGTTGATTTTCATGTCGTGATGTAACCTCTTCTTTCAATGGCAAATAGACATGTTTCGATGATTCACTAACCCTCTCATTCGAAACACTCTCGCGACTGCCAAGCTGAAAGTTCACCTTATCCTCATTTGCTATCAGACGATCGGCGACCGCAACCGTTCGTTTCGGCGATCCTCGATTATCGCTCTCCGGATGTGACGTTTCGCGATGATTCACATCAACCGGAAGTAGTGCATCGGAAAAGTCATCGCTCGAGACCGAACTTCGAGAATCAGCGTCGGATAGAGCGGAACGTTCGAGAATATCGGAAAGCGTATCATCGTCTGTATTCACGTCCATTTCATCCGCGCCAACCGAGGAGATTTTGTCTTCGAATTCTGATTCATACGAATGCTCCGAAACGCCGTCTTTTTCTATACTTGTGGCCCGTATAGGAGAGTCGACTTGATATTGACCTACCTCATTATATGGAGACATCACAGTCGTTTTCGTGGAGCCATTGACTGGCACTACACGTCTTATTGTATCAAAGTTGTTGCTTGAATCGGACTGTGAGTCAAAGTCAGCACTATCGTGTGAGTCACGGTCATGATTGAGGTCATGGGAAGGGTCAATCATGACCCGCCGATAGGGGTCAGCACGCGAGGTCAGACTTCCTTTCAAAACGCTTTCGTTAATTGTCTGAGATGAGGACTTGCTATTGCTCGTAGATTCTTGTGGATTTTCACGCTGATTTGGTGGCAACCGGGAATGTTCCATATTTACGTAATTGGTTCCTGTAGTTGTTTCATCGTAAGCATCCTTTTTCGTTTTTTCTTGATATTTAACCTCCTTCTTTGAGATCCCACCACCGCTACTTTCATGCTGCTGGGCCCCTGAGTAGGCGCTCGAAAATTGCGTTAATGATGTATCGTTGTTTGTATTGCGCATAATCACTTGGCACGCTTCCGACTGATCCAGAATCGTATATTCGCCTGTGATGGATCGCTTGCGCTTATCCGTCCACGCCATTGGCTCATCCGTCGAGCAAGAATCTTCGGATGAAATATCCGGATCCGTTTCAAATGAAGCAATGGCGTCGCTATCCGTTAATCCATCATCGCCTGCTAATAACCGAGACGGATTTGACAAATTCGTGTTTATGGAATTGTCTTCGTTTTTGCTGGATTCCTGCTTTGTAGATCCCGAATATTTATCAACTGTTACACAAACAGTCTCTGTTTGATCCTTAACAACTTTGGTTTGTTGGCTGTTGCTATGGCTGTTTTGTGATTGAAAATTAACGTCAATTAATGTATTTGTTTGATTGACAGGTCCGTCTTGAAGCGCAGTCACTTCACTTTTGGTCGCAATCGACATTTGCGCAGAGATGCCACT